>JAQJVL010000154.1:1001176-1156176 GCA_035578905.1 Stictocephala bisonia
TTGAACGTTTTTCAATTTATTTATTATATCTGATTCTACTATGAGTTCTCTCCTCACTAACAACATAAATATTTAAAAATACTATACAACTTTGTTGAAAATATAAATCAGGGAATTACATTTATTATTTATCCATTTTCAACAAGTCTATAAGAAATTATATTACCCGTAGAACTACAAATTATAAATTTGTATTAATTTGAAGCTAGTTAAATTGATTTTTATTAAGTCCATTATTATTTTTATCTAAGATTATTCATTTTAAACTTTTTGACATAGGCAATTAACATTTCAATTAAATAAAAGGTTGATTGATCCCATATACAACAAAAAATATTCTGAAAATATGTTACACAGTAATGTTTAACACAACTGAGATAGTAAAACTTCTTGAACAAGTAAAAGAGATACAATATAATAATAAGGAGATATTATATATAACAATTAAAACTTAAAGCAGGTATAATAAGATCTGACCTCGATAATACTTCAAGCGGTGAGAGAAAAATTCCAAAAAAATTACAGAATGTGAAGCATCATAATTTAAAATAAACAAATACCAAGAATAACTTAACAAATGAATGTGACTGTTGCCCGGTTGTGATTTGATTTACCTACACAATGCTGCACATTTAAACGATATCAAAACAGGATTATAATATTAATTCAGTTAGGGGTTTTACTTTGTGTTTAAAATATATTTCATTTAATGTTATATAATAGTATTATGAGACCTTTTATTTATGTTCATTGTATATATTTTCATTGTTTATAATTATTTTAAATATGATATACAAGATAATTCAGTATCAGTAATGCTTTATTTGCTATTTACATCTTTCACATCGCTGTTATCTATTTTACATCACATTTGTCTATTTTATATCGCAGCTAACAATTGTACATCACAGATATTTACAGTATTTTACATCACAGTTATCTATTTTACTTCACAGTTGCCTATTTTATATCACAGCTATCTATTGTACATCGCAGATATTTACAGTATTTTACATTGCAGTTATCTATTTTACATCACAGTTATATATTTTACACTATAGTTGTCTATTTTATATCGCAGCTATCTACTGTACATCGTAGATATTTACAGTATTTTACATCGCAGTCATCTATTTTACGCTTTAAAATTTTGTTTTGTTAAAGGTAAATCGACTACAGTTGTGAGCTTTGTTGATACAATTTTCAGGGGCCTTGAAGGTCGGATGTAGCCTGTGTTGACCACAGTATACTGCTTAAAAAATTTTAGACATATAGTATCAGAGGTGACCTGTGGTTAAATCATTTTTGAACCATCGATCTTAGCAATTCCAAATTTCAAACAATATTTCAACTTCAAAACAGGTGCGTTTTGGCGTCCTCCAGGGATCAGTACTAAGCCCAATTTCGATCTTGATCTATGTCAATGATATTGGTTCATCGCTGCAGCCTGTTGACTGTTGTGGTTGTCATAAACATTATATTGTGACATTTTTTACGTCCTAATTTATAAATAATTAATCACTATGTGGGTTTTACAAATAAGCAACACGATATACTAAACAATTACTAAATTTATTGAATATATAAAATTAACTTATTATAATTAAATGGATTAATTCTTTAACTTTAGCTTGTGAAAAGTACAATTTACTATTAGGCCTACTGTTACAGTTAAACTAATTTATATTTACAATCTTAGATGGCATCAATAAATGGCAATCAATTACAACTACTAATTGCAAAGTGACTTTACTAAATTCTCTTCTTTTAATTACAATTCCTAGCTCTATAAAGTGGCTTTCCTAGATTCTCTACTATTATTTACAATTACTAACTATAAAGTGACTCTACTAGATTCCCTACTACCTACAGTCCAATGCTAACAGTTCACTCACAGTTTCTTCAGTGTCCCTTCAGAAGTCGTCCACAAGTACCGCACTGCTCCTTCGTTGATCCCCACAACGAACCACTCACCGGTAACTTCTCCGTAGACCACTTCACTATACTCGGACACTTCACTCGCACTGTAGAACTCGCTCACTGTCGCTGCAAACACCCGGGCTGTAGGCTCTAGACTCACTGACTGACTGACTGACTGACTAGCGCTGGTATCCGGGCCGTATATATCACCTGCAGGTCTCCATCTAGAAGCTTCTTGAATTCCCCTGCGCCCGAAGTTCCATGACAGAGCTGGCTCGTCAACCTAGAACCTTCTAGAAGTCCATTGAAGAGGTAAGGGGCGTTCATGCGTAAGCCATTGTGCCCTAAAGGTTGTAAACAAGCAGGGCAGGTGGTCAGCGACCCATCCATTACTTCCGCATCACCGGTTCCCAGGATGGAGGCCACTGTGAATGTCACAATATGTAGTTTTGTGAAAATTCCCTCTTTGTATGTACGTTCGTGTGTGTTTATTGCTATCGACAATTTTGTTAGATTAAGGCCTTATATTAATTTATTTTAATACTGACGTTTACGATACAATGATTTTTATATTGTCTATGTAATTGAAATTGAAAATTGAAAATTGTTTATTTTCCCATACAGCATACAAAATTTACATGTTTTCCTTATTTTAACAGTATAAAAAAAAAGACGCTCAAGATAAAAACTATATATATGTACCATTGCAATTTATCTTAACTAAACTAAAAACTACCAAAACTGCTGCAGGGAAATATACTGACATGCAAGGGGATCAGAAATGTCCCCTGTCTGCATGCAGGAGCTCAGTTGGACTTAGACTGTAAAAATATAATATTATTTAAAGGAAAACAAAAATAACTTGCATGCAGTCATTGCCAGGTAAGCCTACATACACATACACGAGCGCTCGCGCACACGCACACCCACACGCACACACACGCTCGCACACCCACACACACACATCCCCCCCACATACAAACATTCTCACACGCGCGCACGCCCACACATACTCTCGCGCACGTACACACACTCGCACGCCTACACTCACGCGCGCTCACGTACATCCACACACATACGCACACTCACTATCTCGCGCACCTACACACACTCGCACACCTACACCCGCGCACGCTCACTCTCTCACGCACCTAAACACACTCGCACACCCACATACTCACCCACTCCCGCACACACATTGAGAGTTAGAAGAACCCATTTATTTTTAAGTTTGTCACTATTCATTCAAGACTGATTAGGATAGTTAATTATAACTTAGCATAACGTTTTGGTAATCGTATGTGTGTTTGTACAACACATGGTTATAGTTGTACAAATTGTATTGAATATTAATAAATAAAGTTATTTGGACTTGAACTTGAACACATACGCGCACACACACGCTCACTTTCTCACAGGCTCTCACGACATGCACCGATTCACACAAGACTTTGATAATAAAGAATACATTTTTTTTTTCTTAGCCTACTGTAGCACTAAAAATAGGTCTTCAACATATGCCTTAGACAATTTCAGCAACCACCGTTTTAAATTATTCTTAATTGATTGTAAAGTTCGAGAATCTTTCACCATACGTGGTACTTGGTTATAAAATTTTGGTCCTAAAAACAAGAAACGTTTTTGAAAAAACGCACTATTTGCTTTAGGTGGTCTAATAAAATCACTTTGCCTAGTGTTAGGTCTATTTACAGGAAGATCAATAGTTGCACCAAAATTTCCACTTACTTTAAAAAATAAAAAGAGCACTTTGAAAACAAACAAGTATCTCAGGGGTAATATACCAAGGTCAACAAATAATGGTAGAGACTCAGTTCGCATACGTTTCCTTCTAATTATTCTAATAAAACATTTTTGAATACGCAACAAAGGATTTATGTGCGTGATATAAGTGCTGCCCCAACAAGAAATACCATAATTCAACTTTGAATGAACAAAAGCATAATAAACCTGACACAAAATATTATCAGGACAGAGAGGCCTAAGGAAATAAAATTTACGCAAAAACATTAAAAGATATTTTTTTACTGTGTTTATGTGATCTTTCCATACTAGTTTCTCATCAACTATAAGACCTAGATATTTTACAGTGTTGCTCTGAGAAAGAATGCTACATGAGCATAAATATTCGTTGCAGTCAACACAATGGAATTTTAAAGGTTCATCAAATGTAAAGCTTTGATACAATGAAAAATTTACAATAGTTGATTTTTCAACATTTAATGATAGTTTATTACATAAGAACCACAAGGCTAGAAGCCTGATATCATGCTGAACATCTGATCTTAGCATATTTACCGCTGATGTCCCATATGAAAATGCTGTGTCATCGGCAAATGCTGTAATTTTCCCCTTAAATGGGCCAGAATATAAATCATTAATGTATATAAGAAACAAAATAGGGCCCAGTACTGAGCCTTGAGGTACACCGCAAGGCTGTGTATTATTATCAAGGCTATTAAAAATGTATTATTATTATTTATATTATTTATTTCACTGGCTAAATACAGTACAAATTTTAAAAGGATATGATGTACGGTATATATATATATATATATATATTAAATTATAAGTACATAAAAATAGCCTATATATTAAATTCTGTTTTCATGCCTCATAAAAGAAGTAAGAGATTTTAGTTTCTTATTAAATTAAACATGGATATTATTTTAATGAATCTTTTCACTATGAATATCTGAAGTAGACCTCATACTATCTACCAAGCCATAAAATAAAACCGCTATTATTATCCACATAAACGTAAAATGGTGCACATATATTAACTGTGAAAGATTTCCATATTTGTTTGTACATCTGATTTAAATTCTTATCCATTACCATATTGGATGTTTTCTAAAAATCATAAAGCTACAAAACCTTGTTAAACAACTGAACACAAAACTCACTACAAGCAAGATGAAAAAATTATACTAAACAATGGCACTTTGGATTGTAAGAGAGAATATAAATCTTGCTTACAAGAGCGATAAACTTATTTCACTGTACTTAATTACACATCACATTAAATAGTTGAAGGATGGACGACTAAACCAATCCTTCCTTGGGAAAATTCAGCTAAACTAAGTTGTTTTCAGTATAGGTCAATAAAATATTAACCTCTAATTACATTTATCAACAACATATAAATTGTTTATAATTAGTGACATATAGAATGGCAAATCTATATTAGCAATATTTTAAATTTATATTTCTGTTTGTATTTACACTAAAATGTTGTTATTACAATATCCAAATTAAAGCTGACATTTTGATTATGTCTAAGTAATCAATTATCCATGGGTGCTTCTAAGTATTCAATGTGGCAACCTACACCCATCCATCTCTTCTGCTGGAATTATGAATATGTTATTATTTTTGAATTATGAACTAGTGTTATTACATTAAACCAAATTGAATATAGTTTACATTATTTAGTGATGTTATCTAAGTAAATGAGTTTCTATCCTAGTAGACCTATTTGATTGATTTGCTAATATCGCCATATGCATAAATATTTAGTTATATGTGGAGTTATGTTACCAAAATAGATCGAAACATGTTTTTTGCGTAATATTCTGTTGAATTGTAAATAATATATTAGAATATAAATGTTGAATAATTTATGATAATTGTAAAGCAACAATTTAAGTGTATTATAATAGATAGTGTAATGATATTTTTCAATGCATAAAGTAATAAAGAGAAAGGAAATAGCATAATGAAAATGAAAGTACTTAAAAACAGATAATAATAGTTACTTCTCAAAATGTGTTCTTGTCAGAGCATTCATATATAAATTAACTTTATATTTAGTGAAACATTTTTCGTCTCAATAATACAGTCAAGGTAAAACAACCCCGTCCCTTCTGTGTGTCTGGAGCAAATAACAATTTCCCTTGTTTGCCGAATAGTCTGACTCTGTGATTTTAATTACGTATACAAAACCCAGGACCATGTTGTAAAAAATATAACACACGCTAGTTGATAAATTATTTACGTCTGAGTAACACACTATATTTGAAATGTTAATAAAGTTTGTTTTATTACTATTCCGTTCATTCCGTCTTCTTAATTTAAGGGGTCATATTATTAAAACATTTTACTATATTAAAATGGTTCTATAACTTAAAATGTCCAATTATTTTATTCATAAACTTATGTGTTAGAAATGCATATAAACTTTAACAATATAGGCAAAACATGTTAGTAGTGGGATTTGCCGGTTCTGGAACAACAGCTGATTCAGCATTTTACTTATGGGTAGAAGTGATGTCTTGGTGAGCTGTGTCGTCATTGGTGTGACGTCAGAGCATATTATGACATCATGGGTGGTTGTAACGTCAGAGCCTGGTGTGACGTCATAGATGGTTGTGACGTCATGTGAGTGGGTGTGAAGTCTTGAGTGGATAAGACGTCATTGGTAGGTTTGACGTCATAAGTGTGTGTGAAGTGGGTCAAGGTCATTGTGAATGCTGTTTCAAAAAAATACCTTCTTGCACTGAAGGTTTTCTGTCCAGGAATGCTATTTTTTTATTTATTATTTTGTTCACTTTTTATTCTTTATTTGCAAATTGTTATTTACAATCAAAGTTTATTGACTAGATTATTTTTCTTCACTTCCTACCACCGGCTTCTATATTTCCTTTTACCTCCTCCATTTGTCTGTTTAAAGAACTACTCAGATATTCTATTAAGTTTTTCTTCGGCTTCCGGACTCCCGGTTTTTTTTACAGTTTTTTAATCTCAGATCGAGCAAGACTAACAGCAAGTTTGTATTCATGGTGGATGTGTGGGATCGGTGTTGTTACTCGGACACTTGCCTGGATCGAACTGTGGCTGAGTGTCTGAACACAGTCTCCTTTATAAAACCCAAAAGTCTGGTGGGGGAAAGTGGTGGTGGGGGAAAGTAGTGGTGTCTGTTACTAAAATATTAACGACTATCCTTTACTATGATTAAGAAGTTGCTGTTTTATCTTAGTGATACTGTTTCTATTCATAAAAATCCTGACATGGACAACAGCAAGGTACGTCTACGTCTGGAGCTGAGTTTATCGTCCAACACCCCTTAAAGTGTCCTGTTTCCTCATCTACCTCCTCCATACCACGAAGCCAGACGTATTCCCTCTTTAAGTTTCAATTTCTTCTTGAAGACCAGTTATCTTATACTTGCAAACAGAGTATAACACTGATTGCAGTATATCCATGTAAAAGGTGTTGACTTGACCTTAGTTTGACAGTATTAGCAATCTTGACGTCCTACCTCTTCAAGAGCGAAGCAAGGAATGAAGAATATAATCTTAAAAACCTTCTAAACTATCTTTTCTCATCGATTATGTTCCTATTATGTCTCATTTTCTTCAACCAATTGTTTTTTATTAAGTATTTAATTCCAGTTCAAATAGTTTGTATTAGTTATATTTAATTCGTCTTATGAACGATAAATGTAATCAAAAATGAATGATTACCGTTTCAGTTGACTATTGTGTTCTGTAATATACTTTTTGTAATATCTTTTTAATGTTTATAACTTATTTAAATTAGGTCAAGGTCATCCTAAAGTGTTTAAAAAAATTATATTTATTTAAATATACTATTTGCATGTTTTCTTAATCCCTACTGTACAATAAATACAACTATATATTAACAAGAAGTCATATGCAGTGATAGCTCCGTAGAATTGTTCCCGCTCACTTCATGGGACATGAAATACAGCATACCTGTTTCAATACTCCTCAAATCTTCATTTTGAAGTAGGTGCACAAATCTTTAGGTAGGAACACTTGATACTTTGGTGTATCACCTTGAAAATAAGGCGCATCACTCAGTGCTACTAAAACAGCATCTCCAACAGTTGTATCTATCTTCCTTATCCAGTGAACCATGTAGTGTTTCATATCCTTCAGTTTTGAACATCTTTTAGTATTAAGCACTTTGCTAGAGTATTATATTGCTCAACCAATGAATGTAGAAATTGTTTGAATTCCATCTTACTGCTGCTAGCGATGTTCTTTTCATGTAGCTATGTGTAGTACTGATGCATAGTCACTGTTGAGCTCTCGTATTTATACCCTCCACTACCCCCACCACTCTGGCTAAGCTGGGTTATTTCTAAAAATTCAAACAGACTGTGAGCCTTTTGCATCGCACATTGAGAGTAATAGTGTGCTTAGTTTTGTACGCAAACACATGAACCATCGTAACTTTCTTTAAGGTCTCTATCAATAAGAATATTGCAAACGTTGTTTGTTGTATACATTTGAATCCAATTTCGCTTTTCATATCCTGTTGTGTAAAATCTGTTAAACTTAGAACAGAAATTAAACATTATGTTATCAATATTTTTATAGCTCATAAAACCATCTCTCTACGTAATGTAATGATAGTTATTCACCATCAATTTGTTTGAATTCCTAGATTTTTTTATATAGCTTTTTAAAAGGAAACGGAAGTTTGAACCAAAATAAGTATACAAATCCAGTAATCATATTTAAAATCATTAATTCCTAAACAATTTATTCATTATTGTTTCCAATAAAGGCTAGAAACTCATTAGCACAATGTCTTTCTTTAATAAAACGTACATTATTTATAAAACAAACTGTGTTACTCATTGTAACGTCCAGATGAACTGTATTGCTACCTTACTCTACAGTTGGCTTACTGAAACTGAACTGGTTTCCTCACCACGATAGGTATATACCAGGTCTTACAGTTATCAGCGGGATGGTGTATAATTCAACGTGGGCACCATCCCCGAAAGGCCTACCCCACAAAGCATATTGTTTATTTTAAAGTTCTCTCTCTCTCTCTCTCTCTCTCTCTCTCTCTCTCTCTCTCTCTCTCTCTCTCTCTCTCTCTCTCTCTCTCTCTCTCTCTCTCTCTCTCTCTCTCTCTCTCTTTCTCTCTATGTATCTATCTATCTTTCTACTCCTTCACTTCTTTTAAGGAACCATCTTGTTGTCCACTGGTTTCATTCAACCTTGTGCAATCTCTTAACGTCTCCAGACTTAAAGAGGGTGTTCTATTAAATATTTATGTATCAATAGGACTTTACAGAATAGATAAATCAGGCTGGGTCTCCATTGTATATATTAAATAATCTTGCAGTATAGGTTCAGAAAATGCCAACCATTTCATATATCTGGTCACCGCTGGGGCAATAGTACTGAAAATAAAGAATTCTTCTCATGTTAGTAAGAGCTTATCATCATGTTTATTTAAATTCCTAATTCGTACCTGCTGTCCCCCTCTTTTCCTAACAATATCAATCTCAATGTCACTATTCATTAATCTTACGTTAGTTTTTCTCCGAAGTATTTTGGTAGCCAAGTAGCATTCAAATAAATGCAAATGTTTGACAAACGAATTTCAAGCGGTTTCCGGAAGTTGAACCATTTTAGATCTATGATGTAAAATAATTGTAGGCAGATAGTTCGAAGGCTTTACTAGACATATTGTTAAACATTTACTCATACATGTGGATAAGGGGTGCATGACACGAAGAAATATTATGCCCACTAAAGATCATTATTTCTGCAAATCATTTTTTCTGTTAACTTATTTACAGCATTATGTATATTTTTAAGTCCGAAATTGTCTAATTACTACTATTTCCAACGTATATAAACTTGGTAATAATTTAAAAAACTGGGATTGAGGCTTGACCTTCTAATAATAAATATACTTAACTTATTTATAGATTTAGAAATAATGCATTTAAATTTGCAACTCTATAGGGCGATGAGGGAGATCAGTGGTCTTCTCATTACAAACCCTCTTCTATAGCTTCCAGTTCTGTGCAACTTAGTTCCTCCGGATATAAGACGCAATTAGGCACTTCTCAGAGAGTTTAAAAAAGATCCTATCCTCTCCAAACTCCCTATTTATCTTGATATCCCACAACGTGCAGGGTGACTTATTAAACCACTTCTCCCACTTATTCTCAAACGAATGTTTACCAAAGCTCAACTATACATTAACTTACTATAGGTTTGATGATCCTAAAAAGCCCCTGGTATCAGACTCAATGACCACCATCGTTGAAATTCCTTGTGAGCTATGTTTAGCTGCTTTCACATGGGTGTGGGAAGATACAACTACTGGAAATTTAAGTGGGGAAAGGCAAGTTATCAGTAATGTAATTGTGAAGTTAAAGTTCAAACTATGGACCACAGATTTGATACGTGCTCATTGCGTTCTTTTTATGGGGGATTAGCTGGTCCTCAATCTATCGGAGAAGCTGGTGTTGAATTGTTATGGAACCAGGAATTATCTCTGTGACAAGATATCGATATTTAAGCACTAACGAACAAGTACTCTGTACTGTAGATTTTATTTTATTTATATATGGTTTATAAGTCTAATTTTGTAATATTTTATAATGATGTTAACTAAACTGTGAATGGCATATTCTATATATAGTTGTGAAGTTCATTCCAGTGAGCTAACTTATAGTAAATAAGCAAAATTAACTTTTAATTAATAAATAGCAATACCTAAAATAACATAAGAGTAGGTGTTGAATCACATAACGATTAATATAAAAAATCTAAAACTGGACATAAACTTAGTAAGACCCAAAGGACTGTTTGGTTTTACTGGAGGGGTAAATGACGTAGAAGTTTGTTCGACAGCAAACACGGATCTGTCACAGTCCCGAGGGGGAATACATTCCAGTGGATCTATTAATAATTCATATTATTCAATATCGCAACTAAATAACAACTATACATACCAATATTGTGTAGGAATTAAATACTTAAAATCAAAATTAGTTAAAGTAGCATATTTTGTATCTTTATAAAAGGTAAATCATTAACAAAATTATTTAAAATAGTGTAATAAATATTTATTATAATTTAAAAATTATGTACATAAGTATGCATAGTTTAGGACAGTGAAATATTTATAAAACACAGCATAAGCTGAGAGTTCATAAACATGGTCAATTAGTTCCTTCAACTAAATGTATTTTATGACATAATTTGAGAAAATGCAATTTGTAATAGGACAACCTCAAAGAAACACGCAATTTGTTGTACAAGCTGCTAAATATTAATTTATTACCCAAATATATCTAACGAATCCGGAATACTGCATTGAAAATGGAATTGTATGGAGTGGATACCAATAAAGAAAGAATGTATCATGTATTTGCAAGACACCAACTGTTCAAAATAAATGTTAAGATATCTTATGTTAGTATTTTAATGGAAAAACAAAGTACACAGGTCTACAAAATAATACTTATTGAAAGTTGTTTGTATTTTGATATCTGATTTCTATGTACTTTTCAGTGCTGAATTCAAAAATGGAATCCATATTATTCTATCACGTAAGGTTATCTCAAAAACAAGTAATGTATTTTAAGGGAAAACCCAAATTTAACCTGATTTTGACTTTTTCGGGTTATAGATACTTGAAGTTATAAATTTTATTAAACACAAACAAAATACCAAAATTTACATCTGCACAGCAGAATATTGAAAATTTGCATAATTTCAGGCCGAAAAGTCCTTATAGTAGTTTTTTCGCATCCCACCAAAGCTTCTTTGAATGCTCATTCTATTGTAGATTTGTTGAGGATCCTCCTACTGTAACATCCAGCAATAGTCTGCAATCATGTTTTGTTCTATCATCCCTGCTACCTTCTTTCCATTTCTTTGATATCTTGTTGGAAACTTTCCCCCTGTTGTTCACTTACAGCACAAAGATATGCTGGAAAGTAGTTAAGATGAGAGTGAAAATGAACTTATGTGCTCATGTTACAAACAAGTTTCTTGAAGTTGTCTAGCATGTCTGCAACAATTGACTTGTAATTTGAGTTCTTTTTGTTTCTGATAAAACTGATTACAACTAATTTAAATATGCCCATGCCACTTTTTCATTTATTTCCATTCTATCCTCAAAGTTGGTATTTCTAATACGTTTTCTTATGTCAGGACAGACTAACACTTCTTTTTAGCTTAACCTCGGACAAACCGAAAATTGTTCACATTGGTATAGAAAACAATTTCCTTTTTTTATTTTTGTAAGCCTTTTCAAACTGTTTCATCAAACCCAATTTAATGTGAAATGATGGGAATGTCTTCTTGTGATCAACAAGAATTTTCGTCCTAACATTTTTAACGCCCATCTCCAAGGTTTTCCTCACTGGCCATTTTGTTTTATTTTTTAATTTAATGTTGCTTTCTATCATGATGACTATCCCAATCACAGTGAAAGTAAGGAAACACTGTGTAACCACCTTGTTGAAAATAACTTTCAAATCACCTAACATTTTTCCAATTGTGTTATATTGTATACATAACTACAACACATTGTAGTTCAGCCTGTTTAATGTGTCAATGGCTATGACAAAAATCTTACAACTTTTTGACATTACATTTTTAAAGCATTTCAAAGCTGATTGAAACAATTCATTTGGTAGATATTAAATGTTTTGTCCAAATTTGTCATGCTTTTTACTTTTATAACAATAAAACGTTATATGGCAAAATATTTACTTGGTGTTTGTGACAAAACTATACGCGATGAAATATTTTAAATATTTTTCCCGCATCAGCGCTGAAAATACTATAAAGTTCAATAATAATATTAAAGACAACTTTTCTATCGTAGACCTGTGGTATTTAATTATTTGAATTTTAAATTGTTAAATTGAAATATTTTCTTCAAATTGAGATAATAGGCTATTGTCAAATTATGGCTGAGTCTACATGTTATAACCATTTTCTTCTCTTGTCTTATTTTTCAATGTATGTAGTAGATCTATTTGCATTCATATAATTTTCATTATCCACCCTTGCTGTTGTATTTGTTAGTTCTAATCCAGAACTAAGGGTATGCTGTATTCAGATGACTGGTTGTTATACAGTTGCTAATGATCTAAGGTGCTGATAGGGTCAGACACTTTGAAACGTTTGTTTGTGTAGAGCAAGTAATCAGAACTAACATTGAGCTGTACAATGAGTTAACACTGACTATGTTGGTAGTTTTTAGATAACTCAGCTTTAATTGTCCAAGAACCCTTAGGTAACAGGACATTATCTAAGAGTTTATTACGTAATTATCATATTACGTGTTAATTAGTACATTTGAGAATTCCTCTTGTGTTGGTTTTACAAAACTACATCATCGTTAAAAACATGTTCATACATATAATGGATTTGTGCTGTAAGATGTTCACCTGTTTTATATTTAATTAATGTCCAGCATTGAAGCTATTATAACATTCATTCACATCTATGATAGTAGTTTTCTTCAAATGTAACAGTACCTAGGTACCCATTTTGTCTTAAGTGGAAAATAAAATATCCCGGTTTTTTTAAATATTTGCTTGTATCTTAAAACTAAACTTTTTATTTAGCAAAATTAATACTCTTCAGTGCGACCCATCACACAAATAAATCATGGCCCACCAATGGATTTAAGTGAGGATATACATTTCTTATCTTTACTAGATACAACTTTAAATAATTAATTTAAAAAAACTTTATTTAAACCATAACAATAAAAAGGTAAAACACTCAAATCAAATATAAGGCAATATAATTTAAATAATGAATATATACTAAATTATTTACTTATTTATTCTTAAGACGCCGAATGGGTGAATATATATTTGGATTTTGTGTTGTAGGTGTAGATGAGTGAACATAGTCTTTGTTACAAACCTATACCAACTATGCTTGTCATTAAAGAGTCATTAAATACTAGCCTAATGGCAAATAAACAGCCACTGATTGACAGCTGACCCATTTCAAGATTTATTATGACACTGATTAAGATTACTTTAGCTTGGTTTATTATATTATTTATTAAACTTAATTATAAAAACATAAATTTATTAATCATTTCTGGGGTAAACAATTAGTTTATGACATAATTATAGTGACGTACAAATTTGTCTGTGACTGGAATCTAAACTAATAACAAGTGGATTAATAAATGTAATGACACGGTTTATGGGTTTAAAAATAGTTAGTTTTAAAAAAGTTTCAACTCGTTTTGTAATAATGCAACAAATAAATCCTACATCAGAGCAGTGTGCAATTGTTTTTAATCCTAATGGTGATATTAAATTCTAAAATCGTGGCAACTGCTAAACTCCATAAAAACTAATAGAATTCGTAAGCCCGTACATAAAAAATAAATTAACAATATAATATTAGACAAAGCAATAATTTAACATATAACATAACAATAACAATAATAATATAATATAACAATAATTTAGTATTAGACAAAGCAATATAAATGTCAATAAGTTTTTGGGACTAATTTTCAGAGAAAAAAAACCAGTACAAGAAGTCAATAATGTTTTTAACACGCAAACTTCTTGTTAATTCCAATTCAGCAGTGTTTGTAAAACCAGATTTCTCAAGGGTGGCAAAGTTGGTTGTTCGAAATCATTTCTCTAAAAGGTTCCTTTGCTCGCAATGGCCATACGTCATTAGATTTGCTTATAGCGTAAATGAATGTGCATATCTTATTAATTCAAATCTTAGAAAGACCATCGTATTAAACAATTAGTCTTTTAACACTGTGGTGGTCGCATGGTAATCTGCTACACCGTTGGTTGCATAGATGAATATTGTCATCCACAGTGTATTTCATAAATTTATAATGCATTTTAACATCATGTTACAAAATAATTGGATTTCAAGTGGTCAATTAAACGTATATTATAGATTTTGATAAACTTTCAATGGTTAATTTATTTTAATAAGTACATATAAAAATGTTAATTTCTTATAGTAATGAATTGCATTAACATTTTAGCATCGTAAAAAGTCTTATAATGTCACTAAGTACTTAAAATTACAATAAAAACTAAATAATTAGTTTTTAGAAAAAACTATTGTTTTCTTTTTTTTTACAAAAAACTAAATACATAGAAAGTGAGATTTGGAGTTACATATCTTAGACATTGAAAAAACCAAGAACAGAACATATTTTTTGTTGTAACTAAGAATACTTCTTACAACAATTCACTTAATTTACACACTTCTTACCAAGGTACTGAAAATAATTGCTACGAATATGTTTCAAGAGGTCCGGACGAACCTCTTTCTTATGTTTGAAGGAGTGCTACTATTGACTATGTAATAATAGAAACAAGAAGAGTTTTTGCTCATTAGGGTCCCATGAAAACGGGTTTTCTATTTGGTGGAATTAGTTCATGTTTAGTTTTTACATGTAACACTGATTCTCTCTCTCTCTCTCTCTCTCTCTCTCTCTCTCTCTCTCTCTCTCTCTCTCTCTCTCTCTCTCTCTCTCTCTCTCTCTCTCTCTCTCTCTCTCTCTCTCTCTCTCTCTCTCTCTCTCTCTCTCTCTCTTTCTCTCTCTCTCTCTCTCTCTCTCTCTCTCTCTCTCTCTCTCTCTCTCTCTCTCTCTCTCTCTCTCTCTCTCTCTCTCTCTCTCTCTCTCTCTCTCTCTCTCTTTCTCTCTCTTCCTCACACACACACACACAAGTTACTAGTTTTCTAAATGTTAATAATATTATGTATAGAAACCAATCAGGATATAGAAAAATGTATAGTACTCAGACAGCGCTTGTGAAGGTAACATATGACATAAGGGAAGCGATGGATAAGAGGAAAGTGACTATTTTAATGTTATTAGACTTTACAAGAGCTTTTGATACTGTTCATCATGGTTTATTATTGGCAATCTTGGAGTCTTATAACTTTTTTAATAAAGCTGTTAGTTGGTTTAAATCATATTTATGTTGTAAGTATCAAAGAGTTAGAACATTTAAACGTAATGTTTCTGATTGGGAACTGAATTGTGTTGGTGTTCCGCAGGGATCTACTTTGTCGGCAATGTTGCTTACCATTTTTATTAATAGAATTAATGACTCCATAATGTTTTGTAAAGATATGTTGTATGCAGATGACATTCAAATGTATACTCACTGTAATTTAGAAGATATTAACATAGCTATTCAACAACTCAATGCAGATTTGGCAAGTATCTTCAGTTGGTGTCATGATCATGGTCTAACGCTTAATGTAGCAAAGTGTAAACCTATGTTAGTTGCACATTCTCGTTTGATGAATAGTATTAACTTTGATGATGTATTACCAGTGTCAATTGCTGGTCAAGTGTTAAAATATGAAGTTAGCATTGTTAATTTGGGTCTTAGAATGACTAATACTTTATCCTGGTCAGAACAAGTAAATCATATTTGTAGAAAAGTGTATCAATGTCTGTACCAATTGAGAAGGCTATGTTTTAAGCCTACATTAGATGTTAAGAAGTTGTTAGTTTATACCCTGATATTTCCATATTTTGATTATGCTAATCTTGTTTTTTGTGATTTTTGAATGATACATTGTGTAATAAGTTACAAAAAGCTCAAAATGCGTGTATTCGTTATATTTTTAACTTGAAATTTATGATCATGTAACTCCTTTTTATAAACAATTAAGGTGTTTAAAAATTAGAGATAGGATAGATTGTGGTGTAATGTCATTAACGCATAATATTTTGAATAACAAGAAACCAGACTATTTATATGAAAAATATAAAACAATGTATAATGTTCACCTAAGAACTACCCGTTTTGGAAATGAAACACTACAGTTTCCTATTTTCAAAACAACAATATACAGTAACTCCTTCCATGTAAAATCTATTCTATTCTATAAAATCTCTCTCTCTCTCTCTCTCTCTCTCTCTCTCTCTCTCTCTCTCTCTCTCTCTCTCTCTCTCTCTCTCTCTCTCTCTCTCTCTCTCTCTCTCTCTCTCTCTCTCTCTCTCTCTCTCTCTCTCTCTCTCTCTCTCTCTCTCTCTCTCTCTTTCTTTCTCTCTCTCTCTCTCTCTCTCTCTCTCTCTCTCTCTCTCTCTCTCTCTCTCTCTCTCTCTCTCTCTCTCTTTCTCTCTCTTCCTCACACACACACACACAAGTTACTAGTTTTCTAAATGTTAATAATATTATGTATAGAAACCAATCAGGATATAGAAAAATGTATAGTACTCAGACAGCGCTTGTGAAGGTAACATATGACATAAGGGAAGCGATGGATAAGAGGAAAGTGACTATTTTAATGTTATTAGACTTTACAAGAGCTTTTGATACTGTTCATCATGGTTTATTATTGGCAATCTTGGAGTCTTATAACTTTTTTAATAAAGCTGTTAGTTGGTTTAAATCATATTTATGTTGTAAGTATCAAAGAGTTAGAACATTTAAACGTAATGTTTCTGATTGGGAACTGAATTGTGTTGGTGTTCCGCAGGGATCTACTTTGTCGGCAATGTTGCTTACCATTTTTATTAATAGAATTAATGACTCCATAATGTTTTGTAAAGATATGTTGTATGCAGATGACATTCAAATGTATACTCACTGTAATTTAGAAGATATTAACATAGCTATTCAACAACTCAATGCAGATTTGGCAAGTATCTTCAGTTGGTGTCATGATCATGGTCTAACGCTTAATGTAGCAAAGTGTAAACCTATGTTAGTTGCACATTCTCGTTTGATGAATAGTATTAACTTTGATGATGTATTACCAGTGTCAATTGCTGGTCAAGTGTTAAAATATGAAGTTAGCATTGTTAATTTGGGTCTTAGAATGACTAATACTTTATCCTGGTCAGAACAAGTAAATCATATTTGTAGAAAAGTGTATCAATGTCTGTACCAATTGAGAAGGCTATGTTTTAAGCCTACATTAGATGTTAAGAAGTTGTTAGTTTATACCCTGATATTTCCATATTTTGATTATGCTAATCTTGTTTTTTGTGATTTTTGAATGATACATTGTGTAATAAGTTACAAAAAGCTCAAAATGCGTGTATTCGTTATATTTTTAACTTGAAATTTATGATCATGTAACTCCTTTTTATAAACAATTAAGGTGTTTAAAAATTAGAGATAGGATAGATTGTGGTGTAATGTCATTAACGCATAATATTTTGAATAACAAGAAACCAGACTATTTATATGAAAAATATAAAACAATGTATAATGTTCACCTAAGAACTACCCGTTTTGGAAATGAAACACTACAGTTTCCTATTTTCAAAACAACAATATACAGTAACTCCTTCCATGTAAAATCTATTCTATTCTATAAAATCTCTCTCTCTCTCTCTCTCTCTCTCTCTCTCTCTCTCTCTCTCTCTCTCTCTCTCTCTCTCTCTCTCTCTCTCTCTCTCTCTCTCTCTCTCTCTCTCTCTCTCTCTCTCTCTCTCTCTCTCTCTCTCTCTCTCTCTCTCTCTCTCTCTCTCTCTCTCTCTCTCTCTCTCTCTCTCTCTCTCCAGAACACGAATTGACTAATAGTTCCAAACACTGTTTTATAGCAGCAAGTGCGTGCGTCTACTGCAAATTAATTGGCTTGGACAGTCTATTTGCTGCTATATTTAGAAGTTCTACTTATGGTAAAATAACAGTATAAATATACAGACTTTAACAACGAACTCTTGTTAGATTTGTATTATATTGTACAGCTTCCTAATGTGTTGGTTTTTAACAATTTACAATAAAGAATTTAAAACCAATTAACTCAATCATTCTGATAAGACATGTTAAACTATGCGAAAATCTCATAAAGACAGACGAAAACAAATCCTTTCATGGCCTACATTTATCATTTTTGGAATAGGCTAAATATACACTACGTACTTACACATGCTGATTTCAAGATGTTGGTAATAACATTTATTTTACTATACGCATACATAGTATGATAACTGTGACCAACTAGATAATCACTGATATGACATGACTTTTGCTTAAAGGCATCCAAACACTTTTGACTTTTCAATTTCTAACTATTATTGGTTAAAATGTTTGGTTGCAGTAATATGAGCTCAATAATTTATATCATGGGAATATTTTAAAACTCTTCTATAAATATGAATTATTTATGTCATGGGTCCTATTTATTTGAACATTCCCCTCTCTTCCCCAATTCTAAAATAAAAACAATTTCCCTCTGGAGAGCAATATCCCTCACAATAATCAAGTACTGTCATTTGTATCCACAAATGGTTTTGAACTATCCCCATGCTACTTTTTACTTTACATTTAAAATAATAACATTTTAAACATTACTGGAGGTTTCAGAGTCAATTTGAAAAAAACCAAACAAAACAAAAACAAACAGCTTTCTCATAGCATTTTAAACAAAAAAATAACATATACATATACATGGTCATCATTTCTTTACTAAATATTTATTTTTTTCTCTTATCAGTAATAGGTTTTTACATTTAGTGACAAAATGAATTTATATTTTACTTAGTAAAAAAAGTACTTGCTTTAAATAAAAATTAAGTAAATAATCCTAAAAACCTCTAAACTGATTTTTATCTATGGTATAGGGATTTTACTGAATGTTTTAAGAAAGGATAAAAAGTCATGAATGAAGATGTAATATTATTTTTTTAATATTTTTGAAATCATTTATTTGTACTTAAATATACTGTTACGAAATGAATAGTATGCGGAAAATTTATATAAGTGATATCTCGAACTCTATTTTACTATTGGTAGACTTTTAATATGTCTCTGATTTTTTTTGAGTGTTGAATATAATTTTGAAAGAAAGAAAATCAATTTATTTCCCATTTTAAATTTACATAAGTTCAAGTTAACCATTTAAAACAGCGCAAAAAGGTTTTACATTAGCGTAAAACTAACCAAATAAACATTACATTATGATTAATCAGACATACGCTTAAAAACGTAAATAATAAATTATTAAAATAAAATTAACAATAATGCATATCCTCTATACTAAAGGAAATAGTTGGTTATATATTGACTATTAAAAAGAAAAACAATTATTTAATAAGAACACATATTCATGTAATAGTTTACAATAATAATAAATGAATAAAATAATGATAGTAAGTGAGTACCATGAGAATTTATTTTTAAAATATATAATAGTTACTTATGAGGGTTTTATGCCATTAAATGGAGTCAACTAAGATAGTATTAGTTACGGAAGTAAAGCATAGAAGTATTGAAGTAAAAGTTAAGTAATAAGTCAAGTAATCGTGTTGTCAGGCGTAGATTAACTTGAGGAGGTCGTCCGCGTAATCACAGCCGGCCCCTAACAGCCAGGCAGATACACACTGTGACTGACGGTGCCAAGTACATCCCTTATCTCCCTCGGTATGTTGTGATATAAAACATTTGCAAAGTAGAAGGAATTCGTATTGTTTATAGATTTAACTGTTAACAATACGAATTAATTATGTGTTCGGGACGAAATTTACTTAGTATAGGGATTTTGCGTGAAAGTATAATCACGGAGTGATGATATAAAAGTCTTCCTGCAGTGCTAAAGGAAATGTGTGGTCCTTTATTCGTTATAACAGTTCTGTACTCACGACCATGTTATTTAAAGCATTACCTGATTCTATAAAGTGTTCGTAATTGTTATTAACCAGATATTTATTATAATATATAATTATAAGCAACCTTTTGAACAAGAATTTCCTTTAAAATATTGATATAAAACTTAGGATTACTTTTACATATAAACTAATTTTACCATAAAGTGAAGGCTACATTGTTTCGAAATAAAAATTTTTAATGTAACAAATCAACAAACTAGTTATAACTAACTGATTATGTCCAAATGGATATTTATATATTTAGTTTTATTAGTATTTAAAATAATATTATTTGTAAATCAGTGTTGTGTAGTAGTAATTCAAATAAGTATGTATTATTATAAAAATGGTCTTAAAGGAATCAGAAACTGGCTAATAACTGGCTAATACATTACTAAGGGAGAAACTACTGTTTTTTTAGTTTATATTAATTATATATATATATATATATATATATATATATATATAGATACACTGAATAGGAATAAAATAATAAAATTAATAGATTTTTGATACATTTTGTGTTAGTTATCCTAAGTTTCAAATATTTATTATCCAGAACCTTTTTGAATAGCTCACACACTTTAAAGTGAAAGTGGGTATAAATACATACACATGTATAATATTTATTTGGTAACTATATCCGTTGGTCACGCGGACGACTATTTTCATCTTGGGAAATTTGTGTTGTCGCTGTAAGTGATTGGTAACAGTGACATCCACGAGCGGTCCTTTGTTTAGTCTAGTAAATGACAGTACCGGTTTAGACTCCCGAGTGAGAATGCTTTATATGTTTAGAAGGTTATTTGCGAAAGTTGTTCAGTAGTGGACAACTTGTCATCTACACAACCAAATAAGTTACAGTTTTTTAACTGATGTTAATAGTTTTTTTGTCATATTAGTTGTTTTTTGTATAAATATTGTGTTTTCATATTGTTTTATGAAGTTTATTATGTTAGTTACGTCAGAAAGAGAACAGGAAGAACGAAGACATTAGTTTTACAGCCTCCAACTGCAGACGGGTAATATGTGACCCGAATACGCAGAAACTCTTCTTGTTTCTGTTGTTACATAGTGAATGGTAGCACTGCCTACCATTTCTAGAATAATAACTTCAAAATCACAACTTTTAGTTAAATAACTGTTTCTCTGTTATTTTTTTTAATTTAGCCTACTTCAAATAATTTTGCTCTTGTTGTAATTTTTGTTTATACATTGCAAAAAGAGTTTTCAGTACCAATGTTGTGGAACAGTAACGTAGAAACTTAATACTTTTACAGGCAAAAGGTTCTTAATAGTGGTTTTAAATGTAGGCTATTAAGGTTAAGTTTGATACTTTGGTAAGATATGTTAAGCTCTGTAAAGTCACATACAGGCAGACAGACCTTTTTCACTTCCAGACTTACACGTATTTTAACTTACACCATATATTACATTTTGAACCCGTTTTAAACAAGTGTTATACAGAAGGACATACCTATAACACTGCAGAATAACCCTCAAATATATTAGATTGTATGAAATAAATATATATTAATTCGTAAATAATATATAAAAATACTCAAAGTAAATACATGCTGTAGTCATTCGTCTACTTGCTCTTTGATGTAGGCTCTTTACAGTCTGAAAACTGTAATTAATAAACATGTTTCATGTTGATAACATGTCAAGTGTTGTCTAACCTATTTGACTGTAAAAGCACTTAACTAAACCAAGCATAAACTTTCCATGTACTTAAGTATTTAGAGCATTAATTATGACTCGTCTTTGGAGCTAATTAATCAGATATTTTTAGTAATGACACAAGTTTTTACACACATTTGATTTAACACAAGTTGCC
Organism: Stictocephala bisonia; assembly: GCA_035578905.1. Lineage (NCBI taxonomy): Eukaryota > Metazoa > Arthropoda > Insecta > Hemiptera > Membracidae > Stictocephala > Stictocephala bisonia. Next base: position 1,023,318 of record JAQJVL010000154.1, read on the forward strand.
AAGTTATTACATAAGGGTTGATTGTCATTTTAACATTATTTTTCTGTTACATTATACCATTTTAATACACATTATCTACTTTCGGTAAAACATTTATTTACCTAACTAATAGATCAATTATAAGATACACAGTTCCTTCATCATTCTCTATAGTCACTTTTATTCTGGTTAGTGTACTTAGGAATTAAACTTTATTTTATGTAGTAATAAGGTTATTTTGTTCGATTTTAGGTTTTCTGAAATATTTGGTGGTAATGAAGGCCACAACAAATACACTTTACTATATACAGGGTGTCTTTTTTAAATAGGCTACCATTGCTATCTTGGAAACCATAAGCCTGACAAAAAAACTTTAAATAGGGAACTTACCTTGTTTTTAGAGATGATTAAAAATAGATATTTCAAAATTGAAAAAATGGCGACCATTCTCCAATATGGCGGTCACCTTTGTTATTGTATAAACAACACCCAGAGTATTTTATTATTGTTTTATGCTGCATAGAATATGAAGTTAAGGTAGAGAAAGAGGGGTTGCAATAAGGACGCCACCGATAGTCCTTCTCACCCTATTTATATGTATGTCAACATCTCATACATGTGTTCTAGTAAACAACATGGACAAACAACATTAAATAGTACAGTGAACAAGAAACAAAGCCGTAGTACGCTGGACGTATGCGTTTTCTCCACACAATGACTGCTGACAATGTTAGTACTTTAGCTGTTGTTTTCTACATAAACTAATGAAACTTTCGAGAGATCGATCTAAACTGACCTCCAAGTAGTGTGGGTGAAAGTTTTTCAGCCAACACCATCAAAAATGATAGTTAATGTTTAATTATTATAGTCTATAATTCGGTTGAAAGTCATTAGGCTGAAAAGTTCATTTAAACCCTCATCTGGCAGCTTACCAAGGACACTACAGTAGTAATCAGTATAGTACCCTTGTAAATGATCTTGTGCAATACTGTTTTTGTGAAATTATATTTTGTATTTTTTCAGGAAAGACTTACATTTACCAACCTTACGTATTGAGAAAATAAACACCTTATACACCATTGACAGTTTGTTAAACTAACCAATCGGTCAGATACAGATATTGATAGTATACGTTGATAAACTCTGCCTAGTATTTGGTCTTTTTTATTAAATGGTTTGTATTTATAGCTTTATTGCTGTGGGTGTTAAAGGGATTTATATCACTAATGAAGGGCCTTAAAACACTCGGTTATTGTGAGGGTATCAGTAGCCAACGAATCAAAGAACTTAGGAGAAGCCTTTCCAAATACTACATCCCTAATTGCAACCCCCCCACCCACCCGTTTACGTACAGAGATGATGATCATCCTACTACTCATACAATATCTTGTGACTGAGCCAACTACACACATACACGTATGGTGGTACTGACCAATCCTTACATATATGGTGAATTTGACCCAAGGTTCCTATAAAAGAGGTTGTCTCATGCAAGTACGCATCCATAACGTGCAGGTAGTAATTATGTCATAAGGAGGCCTCAGCTGTGATGTTTCTGCCACTGTTATAAACAAAACGCAACAATGTAAAACTATAACAATAGAAAATAATAAGTTTCTTATGAGGCTAGCCTGTTTTGGGGCAACTGCAGGCTAGATACAATGTGTTGATTATCAACATTTTCATACCATTTACGATTACCAAAAAATTAAACATTTAAAAATACGTCTTGTACTTTATCTACTCAGTCCTCTTAATACCGACATAGCGTCCACTCAATGGTTGCCAACGACTTACATAGTACTAGAAAAGGCTGGGGTGTCCATGTTGGATTGTAGTCAAGGTTCGGATGTTTTGTGGGTAAGAGAACTGAGTGTCAAGTTTATCAGTTACCTGAAAATCAGACCAACACTACGTGGTTCAGATTCCACGTAAAGCTGTAGGTCCCATAGTTGCCGTTTATTATATTGACCCACCCACCCATCCATACACGTACGGTGGTACTGACCCAACCGCCCACCCATACACGTACAGTGGTATTGACCCACCCGCCCACCCATACACGTACGGTGGTATCGACCCAACCACCCACCCATACACGAATAGTGGTATTGACCCACCCGCCCACCCATACACGTACAGTTATTGACCCACCCACCCACCCATACACGAACAGTAGTATTGACCCACCCAACCGACTATACACGAACAGTGGTATTGACCCACCCGCCCACTCATACACGTACAGTGGTATTGACCTACCCACCCACTCCTACACTTACTGTGGTAATGAATATACACGTACAGTTGTATTGACCCACCCACCCACCAATACACGTACAGTAGTTTTTACTGTGGTACTCTTGTATTGAATTGTGAACTGATATGACTATGACTAATTTTAATATTGATATTATTTAGTAATTACTAAGTAAGTTTACTTGGCAACACATGAAAAAAGCTAATTTGCTGCTTTAAATTAATATTAAAATAGCATAAATTTAAAACCGTTCTAATATACTCTTAAGAACAATTCACAGTAATCGTTTTTAGTACAGTATGTAGTTTTAATCGTTTAGCGCAATGTATTTTACACAGAGTAATACACTTACTCTGTGGGTGGATGTCTCCCTCTGACGTCACAACTCAACTCGTATAGACCATATGAGAATGAGGCAACCTGTTGTATAGGAACCTCGGCTGTCACCCATCTGCCCCTCCAAATCGTACGGTGGAAAATAACTCCAAGGTTGGAATCCCTAAGTCATGTAACAATAGTTGTTTCACTCGTTCAATAAAGTTCTCCCACAGGCTTGCAGGATCAATCGAACTGATAATTAAAGTTTTCTTTTCAAATAATGATAAAATAAAGGTTAGGTTAATACGGTTGTATGAATCCTTATACAAATCAACGAGAAAGGAATTTTTTTGAATGAATGATCCTGTCAAATAAGAATTTGTTCATTATATAATCTTTGCATAGCTATTGTCACAACTTCATATCAGTAAGCTTATACTCTTAGGTTCTACATAGACTAAAAAAATTAACTATATATTATTTTTAAAGAACATATTTTATCAAATAAATTGTTGAATGTAATCTAAAGACACAAACACACACACATATATTCATGATCAAAATTGAGCTGCTAGGTATCTGCAGCCTGCTTTACAAATAAGATATATTATTCATAAATAGATATTGCTAAGAGAATAGCTAAACATTTAATTGTTTATACGTTATTGGATTAGTTCCTAAATATTTTGTAGTTTCATCATTCAAAACCTTGTATATAAAATAAATTGGAAGAGATAATATTATTTACATAACCTTATTTTGTATAACGTACGAGATATAACGAACGGTCTATAGAACGAGGAAAGAATGCAAGATGCCCTCATTGATCAAATATTTACAATGTTGTGCAGTAAGAAATTTATAAAACCAGATATGTGCCAAGAATACTTTCACCAACGTTCACAGACTGTATTCTTTTACAAAGAGAGGACCTAATACGATATTTCTTTATTGTTGTTTATAAAACAGTGTTTTTGTTTGGTTAAGATATTTTTGTATAAACTAAATTTACACAGTTAAGCAGCTATTTTATTTATTTGTATGTTGTATTTTATATACAGGGTTGGGTAAAAGGCTGGAATATATTTATTAATTTTAAAAATATTGAAAGAAATGTAATGAAACTTTGCAATTATCTACATGTCCCTATACTGAACATTTAGTCATATTGTACTCGTTATTTCAATGGGATAGCCCATGAAGGCTATATAAATAATTAAAATAGCCTACCTCAGGTTAGAACTAATTTTAAAGGTCTTTGTCTCTACGATACAAAAATGTAAACCTGAGGTCAAAACAATAACCCAGTCAGAAAATACAGCGAATCATAGAATTGAATCCATATTACTAATTCTTCTGTTACACAGCTATTTATTTAAACTTTTGCGGTCCTGTTGTTGAGTATATTGTTGATTATTAACAATCATAATGAATGAATGCTTTAAAAAAGTAACTGTGTTATCTATCATAATAAGAAATCTTATTAAAGCTCTTTTGACAGTGCACCCTAAAAATATTTAAAAAAAATTAATGTAATAATTTGATACATATTTTTTTGTAAAAATTAATTTCTCATATTCAGTCAGATAAACCATAGCGCTACACATCAATATATAATAACTATTGTAGAGAGGCATGTACATAGCCACATATTTGCATTACGTGTATTTCAATAGTTTTAGAATTGATTTCCGAATTTTCTAGAATTCTAGACATTTTTTCCGACCCTATTCTAGAATTTTTTCCGACCCAATATATAGTCTGACTACTTTATATTAAAGTTATTTAAAATATATTTACTGGTATTAACTGTATTACTTTAATCTTTCCTGAATATAACAGAATCAAAACTTACTACCATCATGTTAAAATATTTTTTTAAATTTAGTTAACTAAGTTCATGAATGAATTGAAAATTGGATATTGAAATTGAGTTCTTCAGTGATACACAACATTAACCCAAACCAATTAATTTCACACACTCAACACGAAAAAAGGTAATAAACAGCGTAGAAAACAAACCAATCAGTGGCGTAGATAATTAATCTTCAAACAGTGCATCACAACACCAAGTATAAACTGGCCTTCATCATGAAATTATTTAATATTCAATAGAGATCCACTTCAAATATCAAATTCGCTTTCTAATGTTATATTACAGGGTCAGCATTTAAAACAAAATAAGCTATTTTTCGATTATTCAAATTTACAAATGAAAAAGTATTTATAGTACATTAAACACAAATTTTGTAGACAAGTAAAGTGACTTACGTAATCTTTTGCCCATAACCCTAGAAAAATCCCCCCTGATCATAATGATATTTTCTTTCACATGGTGACTGCAGCAAAGATATTAAAGAAATAAGTAACTGCTAAGAGTTAATTTTTATCACGTTTCATTGCTTCCTGTTTCATTCAAATTTTACCTGTAAATGAACAGCCTTTTCAAATAGCTTCGGGCAGATTACAAAGCTTACTAAACACAAATATTAAATTACATGCATATAACCACTATCACTATAGAAAGGTGTTTCATAAAAGCAAACAATGTTTAATATTACAAACTATTTTTCATAACAGATGAGATGTAGTATCTTCTTCGTTGAATTAAAAAGCACATAACTCAAACAGAAAAAGAAGATTGTTTCATTTAGAAGTGTTTTTGGCATAACATATATTATGATTGTATTATTCAAGGCTGTTACACAATGAGCTTAGTTCTCTAAACTATATTCATACTAAAATAATATGTTGGATACGAACCATACATTTTTTAAATACAGTATGACTACTTGTATACTTAATTTTGTGTGAAGTGGTTGTTCATTGTAACAGTTTGTTAATTATTGTTAACAATCATTTAGTGAAGGGAAGTTGTCTTGTGGCAGTTAAAAATGTATTGGATATATTTATATAAAGAGTATAAGTTTTTATAAGTTAGATATGCCAGTTCCGATCGTATACAAATTAATATAATTTGGTACAAAAATTGTCTTTAAGAAAAGAGCTAAGGGTCATTGACGCTAATTAACGTCATTCAATATCAAAGCTTAGATTTAATCAACTAAAAGGGGAATCACTTACTTTCTGCTACTTTAGAGTAATCAACCATTGTCTGTTATTATGACTTACAATACTATTAGGGAAATGTATGAATATATGATTTAAACATGTCTATATAACTCATAAATATTCCTTTACAGTTTTATAGATTAATAAATTAATATTTAAACATTTATGTGAAGACATTATTTACAATGAACATTACATCCTAGTTTTTGAAATTTGTTCATGATGGAGTATCAGATGAGGGAGACAAAGGTAGTTGGACATTTGCCATCATTACGTGAAAAATAACAATCACGTCGTTTCGATTTGGTAAAACCCAAACCTTTTTCAAGTGCTAAAAACTAAAATAATTGCTTTAAAAAACAATAATGACATTCTTGTAAGTTTTGATGTAGTTAACTTGTTCACTAATATTCCGGTAAAAGAAACTCTAAGAATAATCGAAAACAGGCTTAACCAAGACACTAAACTTTCGGAACGTACCAAACTGCCTATTCACGTAATAATGGAACTTTTACAGCTTTGCACTGAATGTAATCACTTTGAAATAGATGGTGAAATATACCGCCAGGATGATTGTATGGCAATGGGTTCCCCACTATCACCTATTTTCGCCAATATCTACATGGAAGAGTTTGAGGAACAAGCAATTGCTTCCTCAAATCTCAAACCTAAGGTTTGGCTTAGGTACGTGGACGACACATTTGTCTGCTGGAGTCACGGTGAACCTAATTTAGAAGAATTTTTAAAACACTTGAACAAGGTTTCACCCACCATTAAATTCACCATGGAAAAAGAAATAAACAATAAATTATCATTTTTGGATGTAAATGTAGAAAAAACAAAACATGGCCTAAAAACATCAGTCTACAGAAAACAAACTCACACAGGCAAATACCTCAATTTCAATTCTAACCACCCACAAACTGTTAAAGAAGGAGTAGCCTTCTCTCTCTTTGATAGGGCCCAAGCCATATGCTCAGACAAAACTAAACTAGACAATGAACTAAACAATGTTTCCAAAGATCTAATAAACAATGGCTACCCTCAGTCTCTCATAAACAAATGCAAACAAATAAGAAAACGCAAACAAACACCCACTGACACAGAAAAGCCGAAAGCATTCATGTCCATTCCATATACGCCTAACCTTTCAGAAAAAATCAGACGCATAGCTAGGAAATACAAAATCAGAACATCATTCAACACACAAAACACATTAAGACAGTCTTTAACTAAAACTAAACCAAAGAATGAGGAGCAATCCTCCAAAAATGTAGTATATTGCATTACTTGTGAATGCAATGAAAAATACATAGGGGAAACAAAGAGACCACTGGAAGTTAGGCTAAAAGAACACAAAAATAACATTAAAAAAGGAAACACTACACATTCTAAATTAGCTGAACATGCCTGGAACAATGAGCACAGATTTAACTGGGATAACACTAAAATACTTCACAGGGAACCACATTTTTTTTAAACGTAAATTCATCGAAGGTGCCTTTATGAAACTAAATAATGAACAAGTAATCAGTCAAAGTAGCATAGAAGATAGACCCATGTGAGTTCCTTTAATTAAAAACACACTTGATAAAAAGTTCAATACACTCATGACATCATCTAACCAGAATCCTACACCACCTGCACCTATAACAATTAAACACCCCATGAGTCTCCGTCCCCGTACCTGAGTCACCGCATTTTTGGCGATCTCGGAGCGTACATCCCTGACCTCGTCAGTCTGTGTATGGTTGTTGTGAAGTGTAGTGTGTATGTTTGTCTAGTCCCCATGTTTTATCACCTTGGAGGGAACTTCGTAGAAACTGCATTTGGATTGTATCATCTTCACTTCGTACCTGGGACGTCTAGACGCCATCGTCACTGCGGGTCGTAAGACTTCATTATTTTTGTAATATTTGATTATGGTATTGTTTTATTCCTAATAATTGTTGTCTTTTCAGGTTAAAATGTAATTTTAATAGTAGCCTCAGTTCTTCCGAGCCATATATATATATATATATATATATATATATATATATATATATATATATATATATAATTTTTTGTGCGTGTTGAATGTTTTTTTTAAATTAATTGTGTTTTTCAGGTACCATATATTTATGATTAGTTAATGTAATCTTATTTCAGTCTGATTTGAATATTAATTTGATTGTGTTTTACATTTTTCGTTGATATCGTGACCTTGACAGCGCCTATTTGGCTATATTAATTTAACCCTGTTAATATTTTTTATATTTAGTAGACTTTCATTTTGTTGTATTCCATTCTAGGATCTAGGTTAAAATGTAGATAATTATTAAAGTAGATAAGTTTATTAGTTTAAGAACGTAGTTTTATAACATGTTTGTGTAGATGTAATTTAGTTTTTAGCACTTGAAAAAGGTTTGGGTTTTACCAAATCGAAACGTCGTGATTGTTATTTTTTACGTAATGATGGCAAATGTCCAACTACCTTTGTCTCCCTCATTAGATCTTAAATACAACTTAAGAAAAGTAATTAAATCCACTGTTGTAGACTATATGAAACGACTGTAGTTTATTATGATCGTTTCGGTAAGCGCTAGAGTCAAAAATCTAATTTGTTTCGTGCGCGCGGAATTTTTCAGGCCAAGTAAAGGGTAGATGCAAAACAGTGCACGGTGAAAATTACCAATAAAACTTCTGTTGAAGGACAGGATTCAAATCTGCTTCCCCTAACTCAGGCTCAAAGGTGTGTTACTTTTTAGAATTGAACAAATGGAATTCAGTTAGTATGAATGTTAACATTCCTTATAAACTTATATAAAACATAGTTTTCTTGACATAGCATAATTAATTTATACTTAAATATACTTTGCAAGCTGTATACATGTGTTTTACTTTAATCATTTTTAATTTTTTCCACTAGGGTTAACTTGTACTAAAATACTTAGGAAAAAAGAGGAATTTACATAAAATAGATCATATAACAACACTCAACGTTTGCATCTGTCCACTTATTCGATTATTTATAAAAAATGACTAAACAGCTCAGTGCGTTGCTGAGTTTAATGTATGTAACATTACCAGAAAACATCGGCAACTACGATACGGGATACGAAACGCGTATGGATCTTCTAAATGTTAGGAGTTAATATTACGCGTTTCAAATTAAAAGATTCGTCATCAGGTCATTTTTATCTATTAAGTTGAACACGTAACTTACTTTATACAAATTTAACATAGTAAAAACATATTCTGGCACGCACTTATATAGTCCTGTGGTCAATTGGTGGACAAGAACTGGAGTGCAAGTATACGTAATATATAAGTACGTGCCAGAATATGTTTTTACGTGTGTAAACTTTGTATAAAATAAGATTCAAGTTCAACTTAATAGAGTCAAATGACCTGATGATGAATATTTTGATTTGAAACGCGTCATATAGTTCTCTAGAGGACAGATTGACTGAATAAAACACGTAAGTAATTTACTGATCGTCTGTCTGGGGCTAAAATGTCTAATTTTAAAGTTATGAGTTAGTTTATCATTTTCTAACACTATTAGATGAGTTTCGGTTGAACTATTTGACAATAAATAATAAATACCATGTAAATAACATCCTTTTATTTTTAAACTGTATATATGAACGAATGATGTTGTTAAAAAGTGTTTAATGTGACAAATTTACTAAATTAGATACTCGTTAACTACTTCGGAACCTACTCAGAAACAGTAAAAACCAGCTTTTTAACATTCTTCTTTCGTTCATCGTGCACTGATAACTAAAATTAACATTTGTTCAAGATCTCAGCTCATTTTGTAGGTGTAACTGACTTATATTTCAGTATCAAGATTTATCCTTAGCGTAATCACTAATAGGTGTAGTGTCCCTACCAAATCCCTAACATCTTGGTATAAAAACGTAAAATACACGGAAAAACTAAACAATTTTGAATAAAACGTAAATGTCTAAGCATGATTGATTTGATTGTCCAATCAAAACGTATTAGTTTTACCATGTTAAAATTGAATGCAGATGCACGCACAATTTTCAGCTTTAAAACTATATTGAAGTTTTTTTGGTAGGTAGAGGCTGTCACTCACCCTGCTGCTATTTCACCCCCTAGTCAAATTGGGGTGGTACAGTAAGGTAACTTGTATTACGTAAACATACTATTGTACACGTGACCTGCTACTATTGTAAATGTAATTCCGGGAATCAATATTGACCAAACCCATACTAAATAGATCTATATTTACTATGACATTAGCTTAAGTTGATCTGATATAACTATGCAAAACCTGAAATCAAACAAGAACCTTTTAAGGAAGTCTTTATAAGATTTAACTACACATTTTTGTGGCATTATGTTTTATTGTATTTTCATAGAAAACCCCAAAAAAAGTTAAGGTGTTTTAAAGTTTATCATGATTTTAAAGATATGCTATTCATCAACTTGTTCCTAATACCTGTTATTATTCATATAAAATTACTTTCATGGAAGGTTTTGTAGATTTGTTATCAATAATATATGTTGATGGCCCACCTAATATACACACCCTTCTTAGTATGTTCTAGGAATGTGAGAAACCTTGATTTAAAATAAAAACAACATTTAAAATAAACTACATTCTAATTTGAGGAAATTAACTAACGAAGTTGGCATTAGTGGCGCAGCGCTGTAACCCTGCTACCTGGGGACAAAATGTTGAGGATGTGGACGAAAAATGTCATGCTCGGTCCTATTAATACTGACACAGCGTCAACTCATTGTTTGCGATCGACGTGGACACTATTAGAGAAGTGTGGCGTATCAATGTTGGATAGCAGTAAACGTTCAGATGTTCTGTAGGGTAGAGAACTGAAAGTACGGCTTGTCAATTAGCTGAAAATCAGACTAACTATACGTGGTTTGAATTCCATAACAAGGTCTAAGTCTCTTAGTTTACCTGGCGATTGGGTTATTAGTAAATATATCTTTCTGAGGAACAGTCGGCCTTGGTTAGTAACAATCACTACACTCGTTCATCTACACTCATTTGCCTATCATAGTCACCCATATATTGACGATCAGCATCTTACTAATGAATAATGAGTAATAATATAGTATTTAATATGTTATTTACATTCATAGAATGAATAATATTCTTTAGGAGAATATAAGCACTATTCCAGGATCGTTAGTTAGTTAGTTTATAACATTGAAGTAGTTCAATTGAAACAAAATATTAGTCCAAACCACTACATAAAAGAAAATACTTAGGCCCACAGACTACCAGCAGTTTGCACAGATAATTCTCCTCCAACAAAATATGTAGGACCACAGATTACCTGCAGTTTGCACAGATAACCCTCTTCCAACAAAATATGTAGGCCCACAGATTACCTGCAGTTTGCACAGATAACCCTCTTCCAACAAAATATGTAGGCCCACAGATTACCTGCAGTTTGCACAGATAACCCTCTTCCAACAAAATATAAAGGCCCACAGATTACCTGCAGTTTGCACAAATAACCCTTTTCCAACAAAATATAAAGGCCCACAGATTACCTGCAGTTTGCACAGATAACCCTTTTCCAACAAAATATGTAGGCCCACAGATTACCTGCAGTTTGCAGAGATAACCCTTTTCCAACAAAATATGTAGGCCCACAGATTACCTGCAGTTTGCACAAATAACCCTTTTCCAACAAAATATGTAGGCCCACAGATTACCTGTAGTTTGCACAAACAATTCTTTTCCAACAAAATATAAAGGCCCAAAGATTACCTGCAGTTTGCACAAATAACCCTTTTCCAACAAAATATAAAGGCCCACAGATTACCTGCAGTTTGCACAAATAACCCTTTTCCAACAAAATATAAAGGCCCACAGATTACCTGCAGTTTGCACAGATAACCCTTTTCCAACAAAATATGTAGGCCCACAGATTACCTGCAGTTTGCACAGATAACCCTCTTCCAACAAAATATAAAGGCCCACAGATTACCTGCAGTTTGCACAAATAACCCTTTTCCAACAAAATATGTAGGCCCACAGATTATTTGCAGTGTGCACAGATCCAACAAAATATGAAGGCTCACAGATTACCTGCAGTTTGCACAGATAACCCTCTTCTAACGAAATATGTAGATCCGCAGATTACCTGCAGTTTGCACAGATCTTCCAAAAACTCTCTTCCAAAAAAATATATTCAGTATTGTAATAAGTTAAAACAAAATTATTGTACATACGAGTGAATATTTATAATTTTTAACGTATCTAATAATAATTACACTTTAAATGTCCATTAAAAAAACTTAGTACAGTAATAAATTAAATAATAATTGAATGTGTAACAAATATTAAAAATAGTACCGTAGATGAGACAATTTAAAAGCCCGTCATACTGTGAAAATTGACATAGTTGAATTCGGTCAGAAAATTATATTAAATTTGTTGAAACACACGTTATATCAATTGGTGCTAAATTATATTTCTAAAAGGAAACAGGATTCTTAAAGAAAAGCCTTTTGAATGTTGGTTTTATAAACGAATTATGGCTGTTTCTTCCAAAATCATAATTCATTATGAAAGATCCTCTGTTTGTACCTATGATGTAAAACAAACGGATAGTCTTATAAATAAACATATGCTGCAGTAGAAAATGCAAAAATAAATCATGTGAGTCCTAAATAGATTAGTGTTGAAAAAGTGTTCATATATGTCCAGTTAATTGGCAAGAAAAGGGTTTGTGTGACATTTAGTGACTTTATTGAGGATAAAATTGGTCGGTAGCGTAGTTGGTTCAATCCCAGCTTCATAAGCTAAAGGTTGTCAGTTCGATCCCAATCAGAGTCATAACACATTTTGAGAAGGATCAGCTGATAATCACCGGATGTTCATTTGTCATTGGGCTATTAATTAATGACACTTTCTAAGGAATAGTCGGCCTTAGTTTGTAACAATGACTACATTCGCTCATCTACACTCATCACACTCATTCGAAATCCATATTCGCCCATACCTTGACGATTGGCGTCTTATGAATAAATAAATAAATATAAATAAATACAATTATTGATGTTTAGAATATATAAATCATAGATACATGATGTTATTGCTTGTTTCAAGGAATCAGAAGCAACGTGATGCAGGTTTTACAGACAGTAATGTATTCGATATAGTGAGGGTTGGAGAACGTGGACAGAGTATGGAATGCCCTCGATGTTCAATTATTCATACAATTGAGACAAAGATACACTGAAAAAACCAAGAACGATCACGATTACATTTACTTTTCACCACATGCAATATTATTCCTTGAACTGAGCTTAGCTAAATTGGTCTCGTTATTCTCTGGAGTAGAATACATCAACGATTTTTTTCTGAACAAAACATTTAATAACTATTTATTTGAGGAAAATTTACGTTTCATTTTAAAAACTTATTTGTAAAGATTGGTATTTTTATCAACACATATTTTAATATGTTTTTTAGTGTTTTTTTTTTTTTTTGAGAGAGAGAGAGAGAGAGAGAGAGAGAGAGAGAGAGAGAGAGAGAGAGAGAGAGAGAGAGAGAGAGAGAGAGAGAGAGAGAGAGAGAGAGAGAGAGAGAGAGAGAGAGAGAGAGAGAGAGAGAGTATAATTATCCATTATTCATATTTTGTTCATATTGGAATATTCGGAATTCATCACTTCTTGTGCTATATTATGTGGCCATTATGTTCCATCCAAGTGAGTGTCGTTACATAAAGTTGGCCAAAGTGGCAATTAGTACAATGAATAGTAACTTTCTTGATCAGACCAAACATAAAGTATTCCTGGTCATGACGTTTCTTTTCTTTCAAACTGTGAAAGGATTCTAGCACATATATTGGTTATATTTTTCTGTCTTTTGATTCTTCCCATTGAAGTTTATCAAGCCATCATTTATTTACTATATTCATTATCATAAACAGTGCAATACCTCTTTTATGGGTAAAATGTTATGTTCAAAACGTCAACTACTTTATCGAAAAATTATACGAGTATCATGAAGATAATGCATTCCTTATACAACTTATCTTATGGATTGTTTAGAACAGTAACAAGTAAAATATATTATTAAGTTTAACTAAACATTGCTAGGTGAGACATTTGTAGTAAAATTGTTGTGCTGTTAGCTTGGAATACACTTATATTAAACAGTACTTAAAGTGATAGTAATGTTTTAAAATTGTATTTATATATATTTAAGACCTTTAAAAATATAGCCCGAAATTATTTTAAAATAATAAACGTATAATATGGTAATAACACGAAAGTTTTCCAGTTCACTTAAAATGTGTCCGTATGAAGTATTGTATGATGAAAACACATTTCATTACCATAAATGCTCACATATATTATAGAATTATTTTTTAATTCTGAAAAATGTTTATAAAAAGTTTTTACTATTAATTAGTGGTATTTATAAGTGAATATGTTTAGATTTGTATTAGTATGTTCAAATTATGATATTTCACTAAAAAATATTGTCGTTTTTGCCACTCACATTATATATCTAAATGAAGTGATTTCCTAAAAACCCATTGTTAAACATATTTATGTTGAATAAATATACTTGGTGTTTAATATACTAATATACTATGTAATGTGAACAATATCAAATCAGTATGTGTATATAAAACTGGTGTAGATTAAACTAAATATTGTTTTAGCCATTAACTGCTTACAGCTAAAAGTTTTACTACAGTAGCATTCCCTACAAGAGATTTTCCGTTACTTACAGATTATTGTAAAAATTAATTCAATATTTTCCCCAAACAATATTAAACACATCTCACAATTAGCTTAAAACAATCTACTAGGACGTCATTATATTAATTTTAACTCTGATTTATGGAATATATATCTAAGAAAATGTAGGTTTCTCTTCATTTGAATCATTTTACGATACTACATACTAGACTTAAATACAGTATATTGAACTGATATTTTTTACTAATCATGTAAAGTGTTTAGCAAAAAGCAATGTAGTTAAGGCTAGTAAGCAACATCATAAAATATTCAAATCTTGTTTAGCCATTACGTTATATATTCATAAACCTTTAAAATCTGAACAAATATCAATGAATGTCTTGAAAAAAAATACTTTAGTTATCTATTCATTACCTAACACAAACTGGTACCAAAACACCCCCAAATGAAATGAATGTGTACACTTACATCCACTGTTGGTAAATACTTTTGTATAACCAAAATCATTTCAATGTATTCATTGTTAGAGATGGCACCTTCTGGAATGTTAAACAACGCAGTTCACATGTCAATGTTTCTCGTATCAGGGGGCACCCCATGACGAACATACGTCACTCCAACGTACATCATCGATATCATACTCTTTGTTGGCCAAACTTACTACTGTGGTGTCAACAACATATTGATGGGGCAGGTTTAGGGAAAGAATTGGTAAAATGTTTAACAACGCAGTTCACATGTCAATGTTTCTCTTATCATGGGTCACCTCATGACGAACACACGTCACTCCATCGTACATCATCGCTATCATACTCTTTGTTGTCCAAATTTACAACTGTGGTGTCAAGAACATATTCATGGGACAAGTTTAGGTAAATAATAAGAAAAACTAATAGATTTAATTATCGTATGACTGTAGAATGTCTTATAATCAAAGAATGTTATAGGTCACATCACTTATTTTCGTTCGCTAGTATATTTATAGAGTAAAATATAAAATTAGGCATTAGGAAATACTAAAAAAAGGAAAATCAATGTTATATTTTAAACACATGTTAATACATGTAGAAGTTACTTTAAATCATTAAGTTAATTTTTTTAATTCCATATTATATGGATTAAGTATAATAGACTTCGTTGATCTATATTTTGTATTATTACAAATCATTTTTTGCAAAACAATTTAAAAAGTAATAGTTTGACATTTATTTTTAATATAAATCCAAGTTAATATATAACGATGATTTATAACAAAATATATTTCTAATTTGATTTTTAGACCCTAGTTAAAGAGACAATTTAAATATATAACAAGTCACTAAACACAAGGAAATGAGCAAGTGACATATTTTTTCATCAAAACATGTTTTTCAGGCAACCACGAAGGAATTAACTGATTGATATGTTGTTCTAAAAAAACAATTGTGTTGAATTGTGTCAAAACTATAATGTCAACTGTTGTTTTTTTATTAACATTTATATTTTATATGTATATGTTTACCATTAGGTAGGTGAGTTTTTAAAATTAGTAGGAATGAAAAAATAATTTTCAATCATGTTAAATCTCTTTCGATCCTTTTTCTTTCTTCAAGCAATATTAGTAACATTAATAAATAATGCACAAAATGTGTAATGTACGTTAAAGTGGCATTTGAGATTTATAGAATATCTACAACCTTCGTAACTATATTAAAATGTTTAGTTGGTTTCATAGATAATAAAAAAAACATCGGTCAGATTCCGTTATACGCTCCCAAATACAATTAATTAGGTTATGTTATGTTAGGGTGGTTAGGTTAGGTTAGGTTAGATTACGTGGTTACAGCTGTATAACATAATTTTCATTTGGGGGGCATGACAAGGAATCTGACCTAAACACCCTCGTACCTATAAATTATTATAATATAATTATTTACAAAATGTGTGTTAAGCTCTAATATCAAAACAATAGATAAATAATTGAGAACAACAACAACCAAGGTTTAACAAAGGTAAAGTAAATACTAAAGATCGAGATCTTTTTCATTATTGGTTAGGCTTATTGACTATATTAGACTTCATTATCCCAACACAGTTCCAAAAACTATGAAGTAACATTAACTTCAATATTTAAGAGGAAATATTTACTTCATTTTAAGTTTCAATTTATTACTACCTATGTAAATAACTTCTTTGGATACTCTCATAAAATCACCTTTACGTGGTAAAGACCATCCGGTGGTTCTACATTTATAAGTAATGTGCCGTCAGTAAGACCTGTAGACGTATTTAGACGTACAAGTATAACTATGATTGTAAGTGGGTGATGAATATACAGGTTAAGTGGCATGTAATGTATAAACACTCGTTCTACACTACGCCACAACGTTCTGACCAAATTGAAACGAACTGTTCGCAATATCCTCTCTAAGTAAATTAGATGATACGCCTAACGAAACTCGCCAGTCGATCGTGTATTACCGTTTACAACATTAGTAGTCTTACAGAGATAAAGTTTGGTAATTTTGAAGACAAACGTCTAATTATTCATTAATTACATATATTTTAAAATAGTAAAAATAGTTATAAATTATGTTGATGAGTCCTTGGATCAGATTTATAAACATTTATACTATAAATATGCTAATTATGCACTGAATTTATTCTATAAATAATATATAGAAAATATCAGGTTATGTATAAATTTGGTGGTAAGTTGTCTTAGCTTCCTCACCTTTAAATAGCAATTAAGCCTATAGCAAGTGTAAATCCATGAGGCTGCACAGACAGGTCCTGTGAATGAAGGTCGTTAGCCGCAATCTAACTAAACTTGTCTTCACATTCAGCATTCATTGGGCTTACTTGCATAAAACGCTAATTGATTTGAATTACACTCCACAAGTTTCATAGCTTTACAATCCTAGTAAAATAATAAAACGTGATACTACTTGTGATATAACGTGTTTTGGTAAATTATTAAATTGTAATTTGGTTATGTATGAAATATTAAAGTGTATTGTCGATGATAAAGTGTTAAAGGAAAGTGTACAGTCATTGCATTCAAATTTATATCTTAACCGGTATTTTTACATGAATTAAACTAATGAAACTATTTCTCTCTCATTTAATAAATCAATTTTCGTACTAAATTTATCCACTGATTGACTGTTTTCAAAGTATGAGCACATAGCGGAGTGATCCTGTAATGACAAAGATGTCTACACTATTATTTAATATTTCTGATTTATCTCTTTATTAAGAATCGGATATTATCATTACATAGTTTGTATTTATGTTTTAAATGTCATTCTTTCCGCCTAATTTAACTACCATCACTTTAATAATGTAAGAACTATATTTCAGTAAGCAGGTAATTACAAGCAAATAAACAATGTTATTTATCTATAAACTATATGATTGAAAATTACGAAGAATTATAGGTATTAAAAATAGTAATTTGGACATTAATTTCCTTATTTCAAGAGAAATATATATTTTTACAACATCCAGTACCACTTTCTACACGAACTATTGATAGTATTCTTCAGCTCACTTGGACGAAACAGTGTTAACTTAACAATTAATTGTAAGTTATATGTGTTAATAACAAATGGTGATTACTGTACTGCTATAATGATCATTTGTAATATGATAACAGCCACCCCCTCACCCGTGCACGTACAGCATCAATAGCACAACCACCCTTCACGGTGGTAAAGGAAGTAGTAATTTCACTAAATTATACATGATTGAAAATAGAAAATATAATGTTTTGCATACCGAAAACCTCTTACTGATTGGTTGAATCACACCTCTATCACATCTATAGCATTATTTTAGTCAACTAGCCTTTTAAACCTTGATATTTGAATGCATTTAATAGGTAGACGAAATAACATTACTCTTCTTTCCGTACAGAACATTTGCGATATATAGGGTGTTCAAAAAGTCTGGAAACCCCTTAATATTTTTTATATTAATAAACACAGAACAATGAAACTCTAGGATTACGTCTTTACTGTAGTTACTGACTTTTTGGTCGTTTTAACTGTCCTTTTTCTCTTTGGGGGGACATCCTGTGGAGGAAATCTGAAAAATCTTAAATGTAAGCATAGGTCGAGTTATACTTCATTTTAAAGGTCATTGTAAGAGGAACACGTTGCCGCAACCCCGACTGAAAAAAGACTATTCGTTTGGAAATAAGAGGCTCTAAAATTTGTCTTCATTGGAACTTTGAGAGCCTACTATTTCCAAACGAGTAGTCCATTTCCAGTCGGGGTTGTGATAATGTATTCCTCAAACAATGACCTTTAAAATGAGGTATAACTCGACTATGCTTACATTTAAGATGTTTTAGACTTCATCCACAGGACGTCCCCCCAAAGTGAAAAAGGACAGTTAAGATGGCCAAAAAGTCAGTAACCACAGTGAGGACGTAATCCTAGAGTTTCATTGTTCTGTGTTTATTAATACTATATAGTAAAATATTAAGGGGTTTCCAGACTTTTTGAACACCCGGTATATATTTTTGTACTATCGTTACCCTGGGCCAACTAACCCTGTTTTAGTGAATTTTTGTAACACAAATTTGACTATATGTGATTTTTATAATATATACTTTTTCATATTGTAAAAAAAGATTGATAGGATCAGGCTAGAAGCAAAAATTAAAGACCAATGTACATATTTTAATAAAATAAAAAATGTAGACAGTCATTAGACTGTTAATTTACGTTATATCAAATATACTCCGTTGGAATTATATTGACCCACCCGCCCACCTAAACACGTTCAGTGGTATTGACCTACCCGTCCACCCATACACGCACAGTGGTATTGACACATCCGCCCACCCATACACACACAGTGGTATTGACCCACACACCCATCCAAACACGTTCAGTGGTATTCACCCACCCACCCACCTATACACGCATAGTGGTATCCACCCACCCATACACGCACAGTGGTATTATTTATGGTATGTATAGGTGGTAGGTTTATACCAGCAACATTTGATGGTAGGTGGTCGGTTTATCCTAGCAACATTTGATGGTAGGTGGTCGGTTTATCCCAGCAACATTTGATGGTAGGTTGTCAGTTTATCTCACCCGCCCACCCATACACAAGTAGTGGTATTGACCCACTCGCCCACCCATACACGTACAGTACCGGGAGACCGAGCTCCACTCACTTGAATTTTGCAAACTGAAGAGGTAGCATCCGTATCTCCCAGATAATCTTGAGGATCGTTTTTTGTTCCTCTACCTTGTAAGTTAATAATAATATTTCATTTCGGAGGTCTTCCACGTTTACCTTTAGCCCCTTTGTGGAACTCGGCTTGTGGCCTCAAGAGGGAGCTCGTCCTACGGCCTCACAAATATGGTCTGCTACAGGCTCCTTTGTGGTACTGGGCCTACGGCCTCGTGAAGGGAAGTTCGGCCTGCGGCCTCACCTAGGCCCTCTTCTACAGTCTCGTTTGTGGATCTCGGCATATCACCTTCGGTCTACAGCCTCGCCAGGATTATTAAGCAGTATGACCTTGAATTGTTATTTTTGGGGCAGTGGAGCTCATAAACATAGTCTTTTCTCAAATCTGATGGTATATTAGTAAGTAAGAGAAGAATACCCTTAATCGGATACCCCATTTGGGTGTATTAGTTTAACGTTACCCAATTTCGGGTTTTTGAGCATTTTTTATTTGGAAGGGAGCAGAACCCTTAAATGTTGTATCTTCCAAAATGTAATGGTATAATATGATTTAGAAGATAAATATCTATATTTTGATACACCACTTTCTGCTATAAGTCGTTAACACGTTACGTTACTTCGGGCAAATAACGCTGATTTTATAAGGGTTAAACATATTCTAAAAATTGCAAAATAAATAAAATTGTACTGATAAGTAACTATGACAAAACACACAAAAGTAGCATTGTACGTGTAAGGGTGGGTGGGTGGGTGTATAAGTAGCACTGTACGTGTAAGGGCGGGTGGGTGGTAAGAGGCACTGTACTAGTAAAGGTGGGTGGATAGGTAAATAGCACTGCACGTGTAAGAATGGTTGGGTGGGTAAGTAGCACTGTACGTGTAAGGGTGGGTGGTTAGGTAAGTAGCACTGTACGTGTAGGGGTGGGTGGTTAGGTAAGTAGCACTGTACGTGTAAGGGTGGGTGGTTAGGTAAGTAGCACTGTACGTGTAAGGGTGGGTGGTTAGGTAAGTAGCACTGTACGTGTAAGGGTGGGTGGTTAGGTAAGTAGCACTGTACGTGTAGGGGTGGGTGGTTAGGTAAGTAGCACTGTACTGTAAGGTTGGGTGGTTCGGTAAGTGGCACTGTACGTGTAGGGGTCGGCGGGTGAGTCAATTGCATTAAGTGTCAATAATACAAGCAGCAACTTTTTTATTGAATTGGTAATGTACATGTTATATAAGTCTGTTTTCCATCTTTAAGTTCCAAAGCAATAGCACTGTACGTGTATGGGTGGTTTGATGGGTAAATACTACTGTACGTGTATGGGTGAGTGAGTGGGATATATACAAGAAGATGAGGCAGGTATTACGTGCATATCTCATGACGTCACTTGTGCTAAAAAATGGCAAAAACGAACACTAAACTACTATTCTAAATCCCGTAAATACAATATCAGCTAATAAGTAATAAATAACTTGATTACTATTTAGCAGAATGTTTCTATGCAATTGTTATATATTGCATCCTGAAATTACAGTGGTTTCCATTAACCCTTAATTGAATTCTGTAAGTAACCACTTACTACACTACACTACTACTGTGATATTGACCCACCCATACACATAGAGTGCCATTGACCCACCCACCCGCCCATACACGTACAGTTATATTGACCCACCCGCCCGCCCATACACGTACAGTAATATTGACCCACCCGCCCGCCCATACACGTACAGTGATGTTGACCAACCCGCCCACCCATACACTTACAGTGATGTTGAGTGGGTCAATACCACTGTACGTGTATGGGTAGGTGGGTGGGTCACATTATAATGCGATTAAAACTATCTCATATGTAGACTTGCAAGTACACAGCAATAAGAGCAATTAGGTAGTTTTTGGAGTTGGTAATTTTTAGTTTATAGTTTGTCAGTAAACTTGACACATTACTAAGTATTTAATCATATTTATTTCACTTTTTCAGACTTAATTTATATTCGTCGTGGCGATAAACCTCAAATCAATTATAACATAATGGACGTCCCTAAAAGCTCTATTACTCCTACCAGTACCAGTATTTAAAAGTAAAAAATACACTTGATTTCACCTACGTGACGTCACAGTTTACTGCACAGCCTCGTCATAATGCACGGGAAGTCTAGGAGCCTCTAGGGTAGAAACCAGAATTTTCCCAGGGTTGAGACCGGTGCTAATAGATTTCGCGTGGTCGAAAATCCCAATAAAAATTTTAAAAATAAAAACTTGGAGCCAAAATAAATTCGTCCGGACGTGACTTGTTTTAGATAATAAGATTTTTATAAGCTGATAAATGATCACAAAGAGTCTTGTTTGAAGGGCTTATAAAGATGCATACATATAAAAACCGTAAATGTACATATACAAAGTTTTTCATGACCAAAATTGTAATTGAACAATTATAAAAATGATTACATGAATTATTTTTATATTATATACTCTGAATAATGTATTTATAACGTTTAAAATGTACCTTTAAAAAGTATATAGATATATTATCTATAGTAATTGACTAATACGGCACTAGTGGGGTCAGTGCAGTGAGTCATATTGGAGACAATGAGTTGTTGATATTGTACCGTAGGCGAGAGATTATAAGCTCAGTCCTTTTATTACTGACACGTCGTCCGAATGGTTGTCAGCGACGTACACTTACTAGAGAAGACTGGGATATCCATGGTGGTTGGCATTCCGGGTTCGGATGTGGTGTAGGGAGGAGAACTTTGAATTAGGCAAATCAGTTTGCTGAACATCAGATCAATACCACGTGGTTTGGATTCTACGCATTTGTTGTTCTGGCTAATTGGGCTTTTGATTAATGGCTCATTTAAGAAACATCTGACTTTAGTAATAATGACTACATTCATCCATCTCATTGTTTCGTCTCTTGTATTCACTAATATATATGCGATTAGGTATCTTAATAATATTGTATATGTGAAAAGTTAGAAAACATCAAAATAAAAATTTATAATTTTAATAAAAATACCATTTTCAATAAATGTCAGATCAATTAATCAAGGGTAAAGTATTCACCAAAGTTAATATAAGTTTCATTTCACAGGTAGTAGCAGAGAGCTGCTGAAAAATTCCAATCTCCTGGGACATTCAATCAAACATGAGTCACGGTTGTTGGACCTGGATTTCCCTTAGGTGGAAACTTTGTTTGGCCAATAGTTGACTTCCGTAGTTTGTATTAAAGTTCAACTGTATAATATTGTAAGAGGAATATTCCTAGGACATCATACATTTATGTATAGTATAGTACTTCTTGTATAGTACTTTCTTGTATAGTACTTTAGTGTTTATTTCACTATTTCATAATACTCTCGGATTAACCAAGTTACGTATAATCAGCCTATAGCATTCCTAGGATTTATAACATTTGATTTACTACATTTTGTTGCGTACAAAGACAGAGAAAGATAAAATATCTATGTATGATTTGTATTAATTTAATTTAATGATTAATCTTTATGAAATTAGCAGCTCACCACACTCATAACAAGGAATCTTCCTAACATCTTACTTTTATAATTAATTGGTTTAAAAAAGAAGTGTGCTCTTTATCAGAGTTGCAATATTTCTAACGTTTCTCTACATAAAACTTAGTTTTTACCATTAATTATTATAATATAGAAATGTTATTATTTATTTATTAATAGATCAATAATTATTTAAATTGGTATAAATATGTAACTGGTAGAATTGCAATCGTCAAAGCTTTGGAATTACATTGTATATTGTTATTTAAAAGTATTTACTTACATATAATACGAGTAGTTTTTTGCTCATAAATAACTTTAATAATATATTGTTCAACAATATAAAATTAATCCTTTTACGAAAATAAATATATATATTAGTTCTACTAAAATAAATATGTATGGTAAAATGGTTCGTAGAATTTATTGTAACATTTGTGTAGAGTATTTTCATATTGAACCAAACGTGTCATAAACATCATGTGGTTCTTAAATAATCTAATAACAGTAACAAGGACTTCTTCCATTCTACGGGTTTCCTTCCATACATGTTCTTTTTCAGATTATTAAAAAAAAAAAAAAAAAAAAAAAACTATTTGTGATTATATTCATATAATAATTTTACACAACTTAAACTACGAGGCGTGTTTTTAAAGTAAGTACCGTTTTTAAATTACGCCGCCGCAGCGCTGCGGTCGCCGTTTAGCGCATGCGCGCCGTGTAGCCACATCTGTTGGGAACCCACAGACGCCATTACGGAACCATCCGATCGAGTCTACATCTGTTTGCGTGATTTTAAAATGACTCCACCTATTGAGAATCCCGCCGACTGTAAAGTGCGTGCTGTAATACGGTTTCTCTGTGTTCAAGGTTTCAAAGCAGTTGACATTCATCACCAAATCAGTGAAGTGTATGGTGAAAACATTATGAGTGATGGAATGGTTCGGAAATGGGTTAGGGCCTTTAAAGATGGCCATACAAACTTTCATGATGAGGAACGAAGTGGGCGACCTTCAGTCATTACCGATGATCTGATTTGTACGGCCATCTTTAAAGGCCCTAACCCATTTCCGAACCATTCCATCACTCATAATGTTTTCACCATACACTTCACTGATTTGGTGATGAATGTCAACTGCTTCGAAGCCTTGAACACAGAGAAACCGTATTACAGCACGCACTTTACAGTCGGCGGGATTCTCAATAGGTTGAGTCATTTTAAAATCACGCAAACAGATGTAGACTCGATCGGATGGTTCCGTAATGGCGTCTGTAGCTTCCCAACAGATGTGGCTACACGGTGCGCATGCGCTAAACGGCGACCGCAGCGCTGCGGCGGCGTAATTTAAAAACGGTACTTACTTTAAAACACGCCTCGTATTTTATTTAAGTAAGGATAACATTATTTTAAACTATTATTTGATAGCTTAGTTGTTAGAAATTAAACTTTAATATCTTATTAGTGTCGTGTATTCTTAAATAATATTACCACAACAATTATTATCATTATAATGAACAGTACAGGTTTAAATGACTGATCCCAAGTAATTTCCTCTCTAAATTATCAACAAACTTTGATATGTTGCTACGCTTATTAAGAATTGATCTGAAATATTTTTCTTACTCAAAGGTATTGATAAAAACATATTTATAAACCACTCAGTAAACATGTTAAAGTAAACACAATATCAATTTTGACACTTGAATATTTTTAGTTAACACTAAAAGTAACTAAGTTAGGTGCTTTCAAGAAAGAAGTAATTGTTTATTGTATATTGTTAATAAGTGAACAGATTGACTCACTCAACCATACGTGTACAGTGACTGGTATTGACCCACCCGCCCACTCATACACGTACAGTGGTATTGACCCAACCGCCCACCCATACACGTAAACTTTTCTCTTTACTAAGTTTACAATTTTTCTCTCTACACTTATTTAAAACACTACTTTACTAAGTTTTTGGATATTCCTACCCTTATCAGATAGGATTTAGTAGGTGACTTTAGTTATATTTTCTTTAAAAAGTTACGTTCTCTTTTAATAACGTTGTTGTTTACTTCTATATACGTGGTCGTTCAAATAGAGTTATACATTTTATAAGTATACGAGATTGGTCGTAATATACTACTTAAATATAATTATGTATATTTAAGTATAATCTCTAAAAAACACCATGGTTTATGAAGAGTATCTATTCATTACCACCAGCACTTAAACTCTTTGAATGTACCTCGTTAACCCGCTGCCACACTCAAGTTGTCCAAAGCCCGTACATCTACTAAAAGAGACGGCTCCTAAACGAATGTTTGTTTGTAACATCTCTTAATGTTTTCAAAAGTTAGTGATGAAGGTGCGTTGATAAACAAATGATTCAATCATGAGGAAATGTCATTACAAGAAATGTTTATCCCTTACTTCTATACATCCTGTA
Source organism: Stictocephala bisonia (assembly GCA_035578905.1). Lineage (NCBI taxonomy): Eukaryota > Metazoa > Arthropoda > Insecta > Hemiptera > Membracidae > Stictocephala > Stictocephala bisonia. Next base: position 1,048,779 of record JAQJVL010000154.1, read on the forward strand.
AATAGAAATAAATGTAAGTATTCCCACAACTTATCTTTATCAAAATAATTTAACTATATTAATTTAAATGAAATGGATGTTGGTGTGTCCAAAATTTACAAAAGACACAATTGTTCTTAATAAACCTCAGATTATATTAATTTTTTTTAAAGTATGTTTTCAGAATTTATTTTTCAATATCAGATGAATTATAGGCCCAGCTGTACTATGATTACATTCGCCTGCTAGAAAATTAATAAGAATAAAATTTACATTTTACCTTAAAATTATCACCTCTTAAAATTTATTCATCAAAAAAAGTTATTAGATTTCAATCCAATTTATAATTTTTATTACTTTTTTTAACTTTGTTTAGCTAGGGTTTTTCTAAAGACTAATTTAATTCTACATAATTCTAATTTTCATAGAAACGAATGGGGTATTTTTCAATACACTGTAAGACTGAAGCTGTTATAAGGTTTGAAGTTATTCGATTTACTTATAAGATTTATTATTTGCACTTTTATTTAAAGAAGTTTGATCAAATGAATTTGAATACATAAATGGTACACTGAAATTAATATCTGAACTCTCTCTCATATAGAAATGTTATTATTTATTTATTAACTGATCAATAATTATTGAAATTGGTATAAATATGTAACTGGTAGAATTGCAATCGTCAAAGCTTTGGAATTACATTGTATATTGTTATCTAAACGTATTTACTTACATATAATACGGGTAGTTTTTTGCTCATAAATAACTTTAATAATATATCGTTCAACAATGTAAAATTAATCATTTTACAATAATAAATATAAATATATATAATAGTTCTACTAAAATAAAAATGTATGGTAAAATGGTTCATAAAATTTATTGTAATATTTGTGTAGAGTATTTTCATATTGAACCAAACGTGTCATAAACATCCTGTGGTTCTTAAATAATCTAATAACAGTAACAAGGACTTCCACCATTCTACGGGTTTCCTTGCCTACATGTTCTTTTTGAGATTTAAAAAAAAAAAAAAAAAAAAAAAAAAACTAATTGTTATTATATTCATATAATAATTTTACACAAATTAAACTATTTTATTTAAGTAAGGTTAACATTGTTTTAAACCAATATTTGATAGCTTAGTTGTTAGAAATTAAACTTTAATATCTTATTAGTGTCATGTATTCTTAAATAATATTACCACAACAATTATTATCATTATAATGAACAGTACAGGTTTAAATGACTGAAACCAGGTAAGTTCCTCTCTAAATTATCAACAAAATTTGATATGTTGCTACGCTTATTAAGTTTTGATCTGAAATATTTTTCTTACTCAAAGGTATTGATAAAAACATATTTATGAACCACGTCAGTAAATATGTGTAAGTAAACACAATATCAATTTTGACACTTGAATATTTTTAGTTAACACTAAAAGTAACTAAGTTAGGTGCTTTCAAGAAAGAAGTAATTGTTTATTGTATATTGTTAATAAGTGAACAGATTGACTCACTTAATTATACGTGTACAGTGACTGGTATTGACCCACCCGCCCACTCATACACGTACAGTGGTATTGACCCACCCGCCCACCCATACACGTACACTTTTCTCTTTACTAAGTTTAAAAGTTTTCTCTCTACACTTATTTAAAACACTACTTTACTAAGTTTGTGGATATTCCTACCCTTATCAGATAGGATTTAGTAGGTGACTTTAGTTATATTTTCTTTAAAAAGTTACGTTCTCTTTTAATAACGTTGTTGTTTACTTCTATATACGTGGTCGTTCAAATAGAGTTATACATTTGATAAGTATACGAGATTGGTCGTAATATACTACTTAAATATAATTATGTATATTTAAGTATAATCTCTAAAAAACCTCACGGTTTATGAAGAGTATCTATTCATTACCACCAGCACTTAATCTCTTTGAATGTACCTCGTTAACCCGCTGCCACACTCAAGTTGTCCAAAGCCCGTACATCTACTAGAAGAGACGGCTCCTAAACGAATGTTTGTTTGTAACATCTCTTAATGTTTTTAAAAGTTAAGTGATGAAGGTGCGTTGATAAACAAATGATTCAATCATGAGGAAATGTCATTACAAGAAATGTTTATCCCTTACTTCTATACATCCTGTAAATAGAAATAAATGTAAGTATTCCCACAATTTATCTTTATCAAAATAATTTAACTATATTAATTTAAATGAAATGGATGTTGGTGTGTCCAAAATTTACAAAAGACACAATTGTTCTTAATAAACCTCAGATTATATTATTTTTTTTAAAGTATGTTTTCAGAATTTATTTTTCAATATCAGATGAATTATAGGCCCAGCTGTACTATGATTACATTCGCCTGCTAGAAAATTAATAAGAATAAAATTTACATTTTACCTTAAAATTATCACCTCTTAAAATTTAGTCATCAAAAAACAATTATTAGATTTCAATCTGATTTATAATTTTTATTACTTCTTTTAACTTTGTTTAGCTAGGGTTTTTCTAAAGACTAATTTAATTCTACATAATTCTAATTTTCATAGAAACGAATGGGGTATTTTTCAATACACTGTAAGACTGAAGCTGTTATAAGGTTTGAAGTTATTCGATTTACTTATAAGATTTATTATTTGCACTTTTATTTAAAGAAGTTTGATCAAATGAATTTGAATACATAAATGGTACACTGAATTTAATATCTGAACTCTCTCTCATATAGAAATGTTATTATTTATTTATTAATTGATCAATAATTATTGAAATTGGTATAAATATGTAACTGGTAGAATTGCAATCGTCAAAGCTTTGGAATTACATTGTATATTGTTATCTAAACGTATTTACTTACATATAATACGAGTAGTTTTTTGCTCATAAATAACTTTAATAATATATCGTTCAACAATGTAAAATTAATCATTTTACAATAATAAATATAAATATATATAATAGTTCTACTAAAATAAAAATGTATGGTAAAATGGTTCATAAAATTTATTGTAATATTTGTGTAGAGTATTTTCATATTGAACCAAACGTGTCATAAACATCCTGTGGTTCTTAAATAATCTAATAACAGTAACAAAGACTTCCACCATTCTACGGGTTTCCTTGCCTACATGTTCTTTTTGAGATTAAAAAAAAAAAAAAAAAAAAAAACTAATTGTTATTATATTCATATAATAATTTTACACAAATTAAACTATTTTATTTAAGTAAGGTTAACATTGTTTTAAACCAATATTTGATAGCTTAGTTGTTAGAAATTAAACTTTAATATCTTATTAGTGTCATGTATTCTTAAATAATATTACCACAACAATTATTATCATTATAATGAACAGTACAGGTTTAAATGACTGAAACCAGGTAAGTTCCTCTCTAAATTATCAACAAAATTTGATATGTTGCTACGCATATTAAGTTTTGATCTGAAATATTTTTCTTACTCAAAGGTATTGATAAAAACATATTTATGAACCACGTCAGTAAATATGTTTAAGTAAACACAATATCAATTTTGACACTTGAATATTTTTAGTTAACACTAAAAGTAACTAAGTTAGGTGCTCTCAAGAAAGAAGTAGTTGATTATTGTATATTGTTAATAAGTGAACAGATTGACTCAATCAACCATACGTGTACAGTGACTGGTATTGACCACCCACCCACCATACACGTACACTTTTCTCTTTACTAAGTTTAAAAGTTTTCTCTGTACACTTATTTAAAAACACTACTTTACTAAGTTTTTGGATATTCCTACCCTTATCAGATAGGATTTAGTAGGTGACTTTAGTTATATTTTCTTTAAAAAGTTACGTTCTCTTTTAATAACGTTGTTGTTTACTTCTATATACGTGGTCGTTCAAATAGAGTTATACATTTTATAAGTATACGAGATTGGTCGTAATACACTACTTAAATATAATTATGTATATTTAAGTATAATCTCTAAAAAAAACCCCACGGTTTATGAAGAGTATCTATTCATTACCACCAGCACTTAAACTCTTTGAATGTACCTCGTTAACCCGCTGCCACACTCAAGTTGTCCAAAGCCCGTACATCTACTAAAAGAGACGGCTCCTAAACGAATGTTTGTTTGTAACATCTCTTAATGTTTTCAAAAGTTAAGTGATGAAGGTGCGTTGATAAACAAATGATTCAATCATTAGGAAATGTCATTACAAGAAATGTTTATCACTTATTTCTATACGTCCTGTAAATAAAAATAAATGTCAAGTATTCCCACAACTTATCTTTATCAAAATAATTTAACTATATTAATTTTAATGAAATGGATGTTGGTGTGTCCAAAATTTACAAAAGAGACAATTGTTCTTAATAAACCTCAGATTATATTAATTTTTATAAAGTATGTTTTCAGAACTTATTTTTCAATATCAGATGAATTACAGGCCCAGCTGTACTATGATTACATTCGCCTGCTAGAAAATTAATAAGAATAACATTTACATTTTACCTTAAAATTATCACTCTCTAAAATTTAGTCATCAACAAAACAATTATTAGATTTCAATCCGATTTATAATTTTTATTGCTTCTTTTAACTTTGTTTAGCTAGGGTTTTTTTTAAAGACTAATTTAATTCTACATAATTCATAATTTTCATAGAAACGAATGGGGTATTTTTCAATACACTATAAGACTGAAGCTGTTATAAGGTTTCAAGTTATTTTATGTATTTATAAGATTTATTATTTGCACTTTTATTTAAAGAAGTTCGATCAAATGAATTTGAATACATAAATGGTACACTGAATTTAATATCTGAAATCTTACCAAAAGTACTAAATTGTATTGTTTCAATTGGAAAATTGCAATCAAATTTTTTTTATTTACGTTGCTAAATAAGAGCACCAATTATATTTACAAAAGAATGATTTGGAAGCATTTTAAACAATGAACACTTTATAACTGACCTTTGTAGGTCTTTAACCTTGAGATGAACTAACTATATACAAAGACAAGTATGGTTAGGTACGGCACCTGTCCTGGAGGTTATGGGGGTGAAATTCATTCAGAGCCTTTACTTTATGGAGCTTAACAAATCGTTCTAAATAGATAAAACAAAGAATAAAATAATTATATGTCAATAAAATATGAATATTAACATTGCCATTATTCGTTTTGATACACCCATGGTGGTATTGGTTTTATTCAACAAATGTTTATATTTCGTAGAATATAATATTGTCGTATTTACTAGAGCATATATTACAAACACGACTAAAATAATTGTAACCTCTGAATGTTGAAAGAAAATTATCTCTGCCTACAGTTTTAAGTCCGATATTTATTGCTATAACAATTAGTTCTCAATTAATACATCTACAAAATGTAAAAGTATCAGATAAAATATATATATATATATATATATATATATATATATATATATATATATATATATATATATGAGGTTTGCACTTCTATACATTGTAACTGATTGTTCAAAACTATATGTTTAATGTTTTTGAATACTCTATTTATAATAGGCCCTACTATGTTTTGTAAAAAAACAACAAACCCAAATAAAATTTGAACTAAAGTACCAAATAATCACGTTATAGTTTTCCCTAACAATGCTTTTCCCGGCTTTTATAATCTTATTTTTCAACAAACTGACGAGCTGTATTTATTATCACTAGTGAAACACGAAACTAAAAATTGTATTTGGGGGATATGCTTGTTATTATTGAAACCAAACACTTAAATTACTTTTGATATCCATACTACAAGATTGTTTCACCCAATTTTATAAAATTTTTAGGTTGATATTAAAATGACAGACAAAAATATAAAAGTTGGGGGGATGGATCACCTTATGAAGGGTTTTATTTTACTCAATCTACGAATTTACAGTAAGTAATGTGTTTTATTGCAAAAAAATTCTATAAATATTTCAAAATCATATATATTTGTTTATAAAAACTAAGCGTTTACTTATGGAATGAACGTTAGATAAATTTAAATCATGATATTCAAAAATATATTTTTCTCACATTATAATAAATAGAGAAGCCATACCCTACTTCTCATAATGTTACGACAAACATTGCTTATTTCTGGAATATGGTAAATAAAATAGCAGTAGTTCTTCTTTTAACTCCTTTTATTAGCCTAATAATAACACCCTTGTGACCTTGGACTACATCAGACTCAAGACATTGAACAACCGACCTCCTGAAGGCAGCGAAGAAACCCACGTGTCTTGCAACACTGTAACATAGACAGTTACCGTTACGAGGTAGCCTTGGGATGGGTCTGTGGAGTTGATAGTTCTTGCTAGAATGGCAAATCCCAAAAGTGTTGACATAGGATCCAAATGGAACCCTGATTTTGATTGTACGGAGTAGGAATGGGCAGTCAATTTTGTCGTTTAGTAGCTCATGGAGTATCATTTGGATGACCTTTCATTTGGATGAGAATGATAGGAGCTTATAGTAGAGTTTAGTCTCTACATTGGAAACATGCAAATAGTTGAAGGTCATAGTCCTATCAAAGACTGTTTCAATCTTTCTCTGGCCACATTGGAGTCTATCGGTTTGTCCATCCTAGTAACAAGGACAAAATACAAAAACGCATTCAAGTTTCTGGTGCTCTTTAGAATTATACACTGTACATAACCACCAAAGCATATAAGCTGAGTCCATATATAGACAACTTGATACTAAATCCTAGCATACAGGAGGATTTGGAACACATACAGTCAATGTGCTTACCTAATCCATAATCACTCGCTTTATCAGACTTTTCAAAGACAACTCCCTCGAGAAAGTAGTCTACAATAACCTGGAACTATTTCAATGATTTTTTCCAATGGATAGTAATTATTCTGGACTTGGCATAGTCTACTAACATAAGAATCTTGACGCACCAAACCGACAGTTGTCAAATGCCTATTGAAGCAGGTGGCAATTCCCATTGGTGTTAATTTTCAGGAACACCTCCATGAACTAAAATTATTTTGCAATCATAAATATAATAGCACTTAATATTTAATCGAAAAAACATTATTTAAATCGTACTATTTCGTTAAATATTTTACTAACATTACAGTTATTTTAATTTATTAAATCATGCACGAATGTACACTTCCGTTGGGAGTGAGTGCAATGGTTTCAATTTGGAATTAGTATAAAATAATGTTATTAGTTATTGACTTTGTCTGTCATACTGATGTATTAAACTTGTTCCCTATTTATGATTTTTTATGTTTTTTTCTGTTTTTTTTTAATTCAGGAATATTTAATATAGGGTTTCTTAAATTAACAACCTCTAATGTATTAATGTAATTTCCAATTATTAGATGAAGAATATAAAAACCGTTACAAACAATTGGGTATTCTTAATCGGAGATCATGCAAACAATTAAAGCTTTAAATTTAAAACGAGAGACTTTGTGCTAACTGACAAGTACTATTTGTATTTTTCTCTTTACATGCTCCTTAGTCTGGCTGCTACAGCTTGATTTCTCTTGTAACTCCGCAAAAAATGTATCGGCTTGATTAAAGTATTATTAATGTACAGCATTTTAATTTAAAATATTTAGTATAGCAAATAAAAAACATTTTCTCACACACTTTTAACTTATTATTGTTATCAGAAACTGACGTAAAAATAGCAGAAAAAGTAGAACTAAACATATAATTAATATTTAAAATTATATTTTTGAAACCTTATTACAATATATAGATTACCTTTTTAATTCAATTGAATACTTTGATTCGATATTGAAATCTATAATTGTTGCACAAAACACTAATTTCACTGCATAATAGAGTTAAATAACAAAGGTTTACGAAAGGGGCAGAAAGTACAGTATTTTCTATACAGTTAATTTGTACTTGCAAATGATTCCCTTATATCACTAGATAATAAATGTTTATTGTTTCTAGGTAGGATTATAATTTAATATATCTAATTTAACGTATGTTTAATGTAATCTCTCTCTCTCTCTCTCTCTCTCTCTCTCTCTCTCTCTCTCTCTCTCTCTCTCTCTCTCTCTCTCTCTCTCTCTCTCTCTCTCTCTCTCTCTCTTTCTCTTTCTCTTTAGATAAATTAATTCACCCTTAATGTAATATTGTTCATATTTATTAAAATAACTAAACCATGATAAATTTCTTTAATTAATCTAACTGATATAGTGTAATTAAGAAGTTATATAATCTGTTCCATTACTACAGACCAAAATGTATTTTAATAAATATTTGTAATTTTAAAATAAACATTACACACAAATATATACATATCATACAGTACATTGGACTTGTCTTAATTTAATAATATAGATTAGTTACGGGTATATTTTTTATTAGTATTTAACTCATATAATTTTAAGTAATATACAAATCTTAGGTTAAAAAATTCATCTTCAGAAAAGCTGTTATAGTCTATAAATGTTAATATGTAATTAATAGCTCCTATGAAGTTATTGAGTTCCTTATATTTTCCCATGTTATTTTACTTTGCCTTGGGTCTTAAACGAGAAACATGATTTACGTACAGTGTGATATAAAATATGATTGATTGGAGAGAAATTACGAATTCCACCAGAAGCGGTAAAGTGATGATAAAGTATTTCTAATGCTGAGTCAAGAATGTAATAATGATTTAATTTGTGAGAGTAACAAACTGTTTTAATAATATGTCTGAAGCAACGATCAAGCCTTTAAATTAAGGCCTTTGTCGAAACTTAGATCATAGACATAATTCTTTTCAAATTTATTCTTTATACGGAAAATAAACTATATATGTATGATAAGGTGTATCTCAATTTGTTTACATAAATATTTTGAGTGTGTTCATTTATGACACCAAGATTTAATCACCACAACATAATTTAATTATTTATTTTATGGTGTGATAATGGTGATAAATTTAGATTTAAAAATAGTTTTGATCTTTAATTGATCGTGTTGTATGAATATATTTACCTATGCATATAAAAGAATATAAATTAAATCATAATGGAAATCAGGAGGCCAAATCAGAACATAAAGGAAAAAGAAGTCAAATAAAGGGTTTATCTAATATTATAAGAATGAAATATAAACTATAAAAATGTGGAAACAGAATTTTAGCTATTCAGAAGCCAAGGGAGACGTTTTGATTCATCCAAATGTTAACGAACTGTGTAAACACACCAGTTGAGATAGTATATATAATCTATATTCAACGTTGTAGCCTTAAAGCTACATCAGTAGAGTAGAAGAAGGACATTTTTATAAATAAAGCAAGGCTCAAATGGAAATGCAAATATATAAAAAGAACTTAAAATAATAATTTATTAACTATACTATTACTTGTTTAAGCTAATTAACAAAATAAAGTAGGAATTGTAAAGGGCACGTAGTATCAATGTTAGTAAATTTATACAAGTAGAGGTGTAAGGAAACTGTCACCATCCCTATATAATTAACAATACATACTTAGCATGCTTTATAAATATATTTGTACCATAGTTAGGAATAAAATTATATATTGCCATAAGACTGATAAAATCATAATTTGTGTGGGACATAGACCTAAAAAGTCTAAATGTCTAACATTTTCCTGGTTGAGAGTTAGGAAAAATATGACAGGTTGGATTGCATTCTTGTAGAGACCGCCAATTCACTGCCTTACTTAAAGGTTCGCCTATATTAGTTTCAGCCGGGATAATCATGAGAGTATAAGACACAGACCTCACTGAGCAAAAAGGTAGAGTTTAAAGTTTAAACTTGACATAAGTAGCCATCACATGATGAAACTTTAGTCTGTTAGACTATCAACCCACTGCTTGATCGGTATAGCTCTTTGAAAATAAACATTTTACACTACCTTATACAGAAAAAAAACATTGATTTTTCAATCACAGCTGGCTTAGACAGAAGTTAGTGTCAGTCACGTACTGTGGCTTGAGGTTGGTCAGCAGCATGTCACCACAACCCACAACCAAGCTTGGTGCTGTACTATGAACGATCTCGCTTGCCGAAAACAATAATCCTAAACACAAGCCCTTGACAAACTTGTTGTCAAGTCATGGACTAGCGTGGTAGCCAACATAGTTTCCAGACTGGAGTATAGTGAACGTCACGTACCATAAGCTACAGTAGACATCCGCTCTGATCTTGAGTACTGATCACACCATGCTGAGAATGGTGATTGATGGGCATAATAAAGCCAAGATGCTCCTGTTAAGCTGTTTCCTATATTTTTTCCAAGAAGCTCAGCTCGAAACCAAACAGAATTAGTTCTGGCCCAAGGTATACATTATTAACAACACTCCATTGTACTTAGTATTTATAAACTAGTACGACTTAGGTGTCAGGTGAATTTAAAGCACATGATTAATATTCTTAGATTTACTCATATTTGTATGCACATTTACTAAAAACACTTAGTTAGGAATTTTTATTATTTTTTAGTTTAATATTTGTAATAGTTAAATATCTTATTTTCAATGACACTTAATTATTACCTTTACAATGTAAATTATTTATACAAATTTGAAAAGTTCATAAACTTACCATAGTAAAATCTAAATAGAAAACGTTTTATGTCTCTATATATTTGGAAAGTTTAAAGTATTAGTGAGACATGTGTTATTCTTTTAAACCCATTTGAATACAAATGCCTTCATACGCTTTTCAATTCCGTCTGGATAGGGTAAAATCCCCAAGGGACGACCTGAGGTTATCCTTACCTGTCTATATTAGCGAGAGGGTGGCCTGCTATTAGGCCGTCCATGATGGATAGTGCTGTATCTTCAGAAACTGTATTTTCACCTCCCTAAAGCTAATTATATAATCAATATTTGCCACATAATTCTTTGTAATAAAGACTTCAACAGTACCTTTGAGACGATTCTCTATTTATTTTTGTATAGTAGTATTTTTGAAAGCAGTTGTTTACATTATTTCATGTGTACACAAAATAAATCTATATACAGAGGTATAGTATATAATATTATATGTTAGTATATGTTACAAATTATATCTATTTAGATTATAGTATATGTATTATATTTAAATTGTATATTATAGATGAAAATTATACATTATAGTGTAAGCGTCTATACTGGGATTTTAAAAGTTTCTTTGATAAACACAAAAATATATACAATTAATGTTTTATTTTGTGATCAAAACATATCAATATATAATAAAACCACTAATTGAACTAATTAATTGTTCAAATTTTTACAAGCTTTTCATCGAAATTCAGCACCTAGCCCTCGTAAAATTTGTCCCAGGTGCACCTTACGACCTATGTTCTAAATCACACAAAAGATTTTCGTTCCATCAAAGGAATATTATAAGTTCCAAATTTAATAATAAAATGATATACCTGCACCTAAATTTTTCATGGTTACCATCGCAAGGCACATACATTTATTTAGAAGTTATCTGTATCAGTACTGCAAGAATTTTGTTCAAATTATAAAACTTTTTTATGGTAATTATTTATATTTACCATGTGTTAGATTTACCTAAAGAACTACGATATATGGATCATTAAATTAAATTTAGGCAAATTCTCTCCGTGGGACAAAGCTAGTATAAAAAAGTTAATCACACACGTTAAATATTCAAATGGTGAGGTTTTTTTATAGGTGTAGACAAATAATTGATTCGTTACAGCATTGTAAGGCGTTGTTTTAATTAAAGCCGGCTAATAGAGTATTACCGTTCGTCATAAGTATATCCAACCTCCTCGTTGTTGCAGTCCTTACTGTAAGAGTGCTCTGAAGTCAAGTAGGAAGATCCAGTAAATGGACTATAGAGTTATATTTCACTTTTGTACCATTCTTAGACTATGCAGAAGGAATGTATTTAACTATTTATCTAATGTGTGTTCATCTGACCATGCATTTAGTGTGCAAAGAAATGTGAAGCATTTACGCATTTATTTAAACTTTCGGTCCATGTTCATTTACAATAGTTACAGGGTTTAAGAACTTTGAGCCTGAGTTAGATATTGTACAGGTTTAAATCCTGAGCATGACTAAAGTTTTTCAATAATATTCACCTCATATTATTGAAGGTATATATTATAATTATTATATATTTAATAATTCACTTATATTATAAACTGTACTGGTTTACCTCATTACTCTGTACGAATAAGTTCCTCGTACAGTTTGATAGTACATTGCTAATATCCAGAGTAAATTAAAAAAAAGTGTCGGCCTTTAACTTTGAAAGAAAGTAAGTAGTAGTTCTAAGGAGTTGTTTAGTTTTGTGGTTAGTTAGGTTAGGTTATGTTAGTATACTGTCACATCACTGGATCACTATTTTCTGACTGAAAATTGTATTCCTGACAAAATACCTCTATACAAGAGTTGTCTACTCTACAATAAACTAACATAACCATAACAGCCGCAACGTGGAGTAAATAGATAGCATACATTTAAAACTAAATATCACTATTTGAACACAAACAAAAATGGATTACGAAACCTAACTTTTACCAATAAAACGTTTTTTACGACCAAAAAATGTAAAATAATCCTAATAAAAATAAGATAAGTGTAATTCCACACATCCATTGACTTACTCGCCCTGCCAGACACTATCAGTGGTGTTGTTTACGACATGTTGTAACATGTTCAATACTGTATCAAAAAATATAAAAAAAGTTGAAGCTGACTCATACATTACTTAGAAATTCCAAGGAAATAAATTATACATGAATCTTTTAATATATTGAAAACGTAATCATAAAATTGCTATCGAGGGTTTTTGTGTATGTATCTTCGTATTATTAACGGATCAATAAATCAATGAGTAGGTTTCCCTTTCCACATTGACAGTAAACACATACCACTTTGTTTGCTGAGCTCCTTTCTGTTTACCTCTTTTAGTGTCAGTCACAACGTTGTTATATACCTATAAGCTGCTAAAAAACGAGTTTTCCAGTTGTATCGTATCCATATAAAAAATGTTTCCGATATTATTAGTTACTAATTGTGTTATTTTATTAATTTAAACGCGCATGACAGTGTTATACGGTCCCTTTTGAGAGGCAAAATAAAGTATGGGCCAATACATAAGATTAATTAAAAATACATATCAAACATATAGATTTCATTATTATTAGACATATTAGATTCATTTTATATTAGACATAGATCGGATTTAATTATAAAAAAATGTTATATTCCACATAATATGTTTCCTTTTAACCGTATATTTAAAAGGATATCTCTCCTAATATCAGGTATATTAATATTTTATATTGACATATTTAATCAATGTTCTTTTAACTTTTTAAAGGAATTCAAGGACCTAGCAACGTCAATAATGCTTGCTGTATCTGGAATATTCAGTGAAATTGAAAAGTAAATATGTGTATGAAAATATATCTCGAGTAAAATTAACGAAGCAAAATTTAATGAAACACCAGAATATTTTTAAACATAGTTTAATATTTAATTAGGTATCGAACTATTATTTTTAATTTTTTATTTTTCTGACAGCATATACGATATTTGTAACATAATTGTTATTTTTAGATTATATCAACAAATAAACATCTATCTAGAAATTCTTGTCAGTACTTGTTAAGATAAGTAGTTAATAATATTATTAACTATATAAGTGGCTAAGACTTATTTATTTAAATGATATTACGATTTCGTTTTAATATTAATTCAAACATTTTAATGAACCATAAGTATAAAATAAGTTATAGAAAGTTAATTTCTGTAAATGTTATGATACTATTTTAAAGTCACGATTGATAAGAGTGAATAACTTTCTATAACCTGCTTTCCACGTATAATAAATGTAGGTTGTATGTAGATATTCCTATTTATTATAATATTATTTATCTCAAAACATTTTACGAGGTAGATATTGTATGTTTTTGCTTGTACTATACACTTCAGTTGTAAATTTTTTATTTTCAAATCATAGAGGTATTGGATGTTAATGTAAATAAATAATGTATACCTGAGCACAGTGTGATAAAACGCACCTTGAAAAAATATTTTTGCTCATTATTTATAATTAGTCTTTATTAGCCCGTGGCATTTTACACGTAGCTGCACAACGGTCCAAACGCATTTGGCATATTTTCATGTATACCCAAACTCAGTCCTTTAAAATATTTTGAGAAAAATGATTTCAGAATAAAACACTGAGTGATAAAGTAAACAAGAACAGGAAGCAGCTCCAAGGCTCTTCATTGCGGAAGTTGGCTGGACATTTGATTACTCAAACTAACTATAGAATGTATGCAATCAACTAACTATAGAAGTGCCATGGCTTCCTCTACCTACGTTCCCACAATCTACTTCCTATTGGAATTAAATATGATTTATGGTAGGTTCAATACTTACTTCTACAGCAGATTATTCTCACGACTAAACTTTTATGAAAATCATAGGTGGTAAGACATTTTCCAAATGTTCTTTATTTTGTGTACAGAGGTGTAGCTGAAATACTTGAACAAACCTCATGAGGATTTTCCTGGGGTTAAAAAAAAAAAAAAACAAATAAATAAAAGTCATATAGACATATGTCCTAATATGCACAGTTTTCTATCTGTCCGTCAACCTGTGTTTTTTACATTATAATTTTTTCTTAGCAACTATAAAAGATAAAGTGTTTTAATTTAGCACATATGCTATTGTAGTAATTCTTTATTGCTTAAAAAAAATTAAAAAAAGTTCGTTGACAAATTTCAAAATAGCGGCTAGTTAAAAACTGTGACATTAAATTATATAAAAACTACACCTTGAATACAAAAAAACACAGACGTAATAATTTGTAACAATTACACAAAAATACACCCTGTATGAAAAAACATAGACGTATTAAACTGTAGCAAATTTATTACGTTTGTGTTCTTTTTATACAGGGTGTAGTTCTTATGTAATTTAACGTCATTTTTTAACCAGCCGATGTTTTGAAATTGTTCAACGAATCTTTTTCATTTTTTTTTTAACTAATAGAATATTACTAGTATAACATATTCGCTACATTAAAACACTTTATTATGGTTGCTGAGAAAAAAATTATATTGTACAAAACACAGACGGACAGACAGACAGAAACTGTGTCAGAAACCTAATAGACATATGTTTATATGAAATTAGTTTTGGTTTATTTTGACCCCAGGAACAACCTCCTGAAGTTTTTCCAAGTATTTCAGTGTATATTTAGGAACTACTTACTATATTTTTTTATTTAAATCAGCTCAATTCAAACTTTTAGTGTTCTCTTTACTTTAAAATACTAACTTAGTGTTAGCTGGTTTTTTTATATACTAACTTAGTCCCAAAACTAAAAATGTATGGATTAATTCATATTAAAATCCAATCAAACAACGATACAAACGTAAAAAAAATATTTTTTTATTGTTTAAGTTTTTGTTTCATAAAAACATAATAAATAATGTTAACCCCTTTAAAGTCATTATAATATATTCTTAGATAAAATAATGTAATATTGAAGCTTAAGTAGAGATTTTCGTTGTTAGAATCAACAATCTTTGAAATGGGGCTAAATGTACTATCCTACAAGTACTAAACTTGTAGGATAGTACATTTTTTTGCTCATGTGACTACAGAGTCAAACTTCGAGAGTGAGGTAGGGGCAAACAACAGATATGGGGATCGAACGCGGGCAAACTGCGTGGCATACCTATTATTTGCGGCTATTTCTGCCGGAAGTTATATTGACCACTGTATGATTTTTAAACTGCAAGTGAAAGGAATATAAACATATTTGTCACTATTTGTGTTACTTTATTGTACTTTTTACATTCACTTAATCACTAAAAAAGCGGCTTTAGTGTTAGCATCCCCCAGGTATTAATTGTATAGATAGAAGCATTCACAACATTCATCATTCCATATTCTGCATATCTGATATTTACTTAATAAGCCAACTATATCAAATATACAATAGTTCAAGTAGTAGGTTCAACTGTTGAAATAAATATTATTAATATTTATTTCAACAGTGCAGAAGGAGATTTTATTTAGTATTGTTTTGAATGAAAAACAGATCATTCGTAACTATATGTGACTTTTATATAGAATGTCTTTTATCAATAAAGTTTTCCATTTAAAAAAAACCTTATTCAGAAAAATTTGTAAAACATCGCTGACAGAGCTACTGCAATTACTGAATCCTTAATCCTCTTTCATGTTTGGAGCCTTTATGTACAGCGTATTTTTAATATGGTAAGTATTTATTTTATTACGTTATCAAATAAAAGTCAAAATCATACTATTTACTTATATTTTTCTTAAATAATTCATCATCTTTATATAACCATACACAGTATATATTTTATTACAGAACAAATATTTTGTTTGAGAATATCATCATTACAGAAAGTTTGATGTTTATCTTAAATATGATTATTTCTATAATACAGTCGACATAATATTTCTTAAAGTTAAAACTATTTACCCATGATGTAGTTATGAGCAAATTCTCTGATAAAAGAATGTACAGTATGTAGGAAGCGGGATGAGTCCTTTGTGCTCTGTTGCTCTGGGCCGAAGGTATGATACTTCACACTCTATCGATAATGTATGTAGGAAGCGGGATGAGTCCTTTGTGCTCTGTTGCTCTGGGCCGAAGGTATGACACTTCACACTCTATCGATAATGTATGTAGCAAGCGGGATGAGTCCTTTGTGCTCTGTTGCTCTGGGCCGAAGGTATGATACTTCACACTCTATTGATAATGTATGTAGGAAGCGGGATGAGTCCTTTGTGCTCTGTTGCTCTGGGCCGAAGGTATGATACTTCACACTCTATCGATAATGTATGTAGGAAGCGGGATGAGTCCTTTGTGCTCTGTTGCTCTGGGCCGAAGGTATGATACTTCACACTCTATCGATAATGTATGTAGGAAGCGGGATGAGTCCTTTGTGCTCTGTTGCTCTGGGCCGAAGGTATGATACTTCACACTTTATCGATAATGTATGTAAGAAGCGGGATGAGTCCTTTGTGCTCTGTTGCTCTGGGCCGAAGGTATGATACTTCACACTCTATCGATAATGTATGTAGGAAGCGGAATGAGTCCTTTGTGCTCTGTTGCTCTGGGCCGAAAGTATGATACTTCACACTCTATCGATAATGTATGTAGGAAGCGGAATGAGTCCGTTGTGCTCTGTTGCTCTGGGCCGAAGGTATGATACTTCACACTCTATCGATAATGTATGTAGGAAGCGGAATGAGTCCTTTGTGCTCTGTTGCTTTGGGCCAAAGGTATGATACTTCACACTCTATCGATAATGTATGTAGGAAGCGGGATGAGTCCTTTGTGCTCTGTTGCTCTGGGCCGAAGGTATGATACTTCACACTCTATCGATAATGTATGTAGGAGGCGGGATGAGTCCTGTGTGCTCTGTTGCTCTGGGCCGAAGGTATGATACTTCAAACTCTATCGATAATGTATGTAGGAAGCGGGATGAGTCCTTTGTGCTCTGTTTCTCTGGGCCGAAGGTATGATACCTCACACTTTATCGATAATGTATGTAGGAAGCGGGATGAGTCCTTTGTGCTCTGTTGCTCTGGGCCGAAGGTATGATACTTCACACTCTATCGATAATGTATGTAGGAAGCGGAATGAGTCCTTCGTGCTCTGTTGCTCTGGGCTGAAGGTATGATACTTCACACTCTATCGATAATGTATGTAGGAGGCGGGATGAGTCCTTTGTGCTATGTTGCTCTGGGCCGAAGGTATGATACTTCACACTCTATCGATAATGTATGTAGGAAGTGGGATGAGTCCTTTGTGCTCTGTTGCTCTGGGCCGAAGGTATGATACTTCACACTCTATCGATAATGTATGTAGGAAGCGGGATGAGTCCTTTGTGCACTGTTGCTCTGGGCCAAAGGTATGATACTTCACACTCTATCGATAATGTATGTAGGAGGCGGGATGAGTCCTTTGTGCTATGTTGCTCTGGGCCGAAGGTATGATACTTCACACTCTATCGATAATGTATGTAGGAGGTGGGATGAGTCCTTTGTGCTATGTTGCTCTGGGCCGAAGGTATGATACTTCACAATCTATCGATAATGTATGTAGGAAGCGGGATGAGGCCTTTGTGCTCTGTTGCTCTGGGCCGAAGGTGTGATACTTCACACTCTATCGATAATGTATGTAGGAAGCGGGATGAGTCCTTTGTGCTCTGTTGCTCTGGGCCGAAGGTATGATACTTCACACTCTATCGATAATGTATGTAGGAAGCGGGATGAGTCCTTTGTGCTCTGTTGCTCTGGGCCGAAGGTATGATACTTCACACTCTATCGATAATGTATGTAGGAAGCGGGATGAGTCCTTTGTGCTATGTTGCTCTGGGCCGAATGTATGATACTTCACACTCTATCGATAATGTATGTAGGGAGCGGGATGAGTCCTTTGTGCTCTGTTGCTCTGGGCCGAAGGTATGACACTTCACACTCTATCGATAATGTATGTAGGGAGCGGGATGAGTCCTTTGTGCTATGTTGCTCTGGGCCGAAGGTATGATACTTCACACTCTATCGATAATGTATGTAGGAAGCGGGATGAGTCCTTTGTGCTCTGTTGCTCTGGGCCGAAGGTATGATACTTCACACTCTATCGATAATGTATGTAGGAAGCGGGATGAGTCCTTTGTGCTCTGTTGCTCTGGGCTGAAGGTATGATACTTCACACTCTATCGATAATGTATGTAGGAGGCGGGATGAGTCCTTTGTGCTCTGTTGCTCTGGGCCGAAGGTATGATACTTCACACTCTATCGATAATGTATGTAGGAAGCGGGATGAGTCCTTTGTGCTATGTTGCTCTGGGCCGATGGTATGATACTTCACACTCTATCGATAATGTATGTAGGAAGCGGGATGAGTCCTTTGTGCTCTGTTGCTCTGGGCCGAAGGTATGATACTTCACACTCTATCGATAATGTATGTAGGAGGCGGGATGAGTCCTTTGTGCTCTGTTGCTCTGGGCCGAAGGTATGATACTTCACACTCTATCGATAATGTATGTAGGAGGCGGGATGAGTCCTTTGTGCTCTGTTGCTCTGGGCCGAAGGTATGATACTTCATACTCTATCGATAATGTATGTAGGAAGCGGGATGAGTCCTTTGTGCTCTGTTGCTCTGGGCCGAAGGTATGATACTTCACACTCTATCGATAATGTATGTAGGAAGCGGGATGAGTCCTTTGTGCTCTGTTGCTCTTGGCCGAAGGTATGATACTTCACACTCTATCGATAATTTTTTAAATAACATTTCCAGGAAAAGGGAAGAAACTAACCACGTGTAAAGAAAATCGGCCAAAAAACATAATGTGCACGAGTATTAGTACAACTTTAGTTTAATTTAATTAAATTTAATTAGTTATAAATTTTAATTAGGTTTACTAATTAACCAGTTATATAATCTAAAGTTTTCCGAAACAAACCTGAACGTAATTTTTTAATTTTTTTTATTTTATAGATGTTTTGTGAATTCCTTTTCAATCCCTCTAGTCTGATGATGATACACGTTGTTTGTTGAGATCAGTCACGATATTATTCATCCATTTTGTACTTATATGGCTGTTTATTTGTGCATTTTGACCTTATATTGTGATATATTTGTGTTGTGTGACGTTCACTTTTACTGTTGTTATTTTATTAACTCAAACTAACACCACTGCATTAGAAATACCTTTCATTCTATCAAAATACCTCTCATTTACTCTTTACAATAATCATATACCCATTACATTCTAGAATAATAAAGTACATATATTTTGGATTAAAAATCTTTACATTATGTCTTTTCATAAAAGGAAAATGCAATTTTTAAATATATTTCTTCGTATAAATTGTTTTTTTATGATTTATGAAATGTAATAATTGGTAAATTTTTTTACTTATATAAATTTAGATAAATTTTAGTTTGAGCTAGTTCACGAAGGAACCAGTAAGGATAATAACTTAATTTTCTATAACTATTTCAACTGAATGGCTATTCCAAATAAAAAATAGTCTTTATAAGGTCTATTAGTATTAATAAAACAAACAAGTATTGTAAAAATAAACTTAAAATTAAACCAGTTACCAATTTTGCAATATTAATTCTGTTCAATCTGTCTTATTAAGTTTATTTTAGCCTCTCTTTGAGGTTACAAATACGACACATATTTCAAGTTATATTACATGATATAAAAAGTTTTCATAATATGGTGCCTCATGTCATACCCTTTCATACAAACGTTCAGAGCATCACAAAACAGGTAATAACATGTAATTTTCCGCTAGGAAGACAAACGGGCTGTGTCACTTTGCATAGGAAATGAGGGAAGTTTGTAAACGCTTCTATACTTACAAGTGTATTTAATTAAAAATAAATTAATATGGAGAAAATTATTTGAAGTAACTTTTTGAAAACATGGAGTTTGTTAAAATAACTTACTCTAGTTGATACGTTAATGTTTCTTATACTTTCTGACAAAATTACTTTTTTGAACTAAATGTTATAGTTGTAAGTTAGGTTAGGTGGTTGGTTGCTCGTTTAAAGGTTCTTTAACAATTATCTTTTTTAGCTCTGGACAACAAAATATGAGTTTTCAAAATATTTGAACTTTTAAAAATATAACAATAACATATTTAAGGAACAACAATAAATAGAGATAGCTTTGACGAATATATAACTGTTATAAATAAGTAACAAAAATACAGCAACAAATAAACGATAAAAAACAGCAACAATGACACACTACTTAACAATAAAAATCAATACTACCCAAAAGGAACATTGAAAATACCTAACATACATAAGACACTAAAATGTATTAAATACCAAACAAACAAATAAATAACAAGTCATTAAACTTCAAAATTGAAATTTACGGGCAGCAACTAAGGCCGGAGCCTCGGGAATACAAACAATTCTGAATTTTAGGTGAATTTCGAAAAATTAAACAAATAATTTTAATTATCAATTACACCAAATACAGCGGATAAGGCTCGACCGCTCCTAAACGAAAAAAACATTTTAATACAATTCCCCGAGAACCCAATTTACAGCAAACGAAAATTAAATTACAAATACTGTATACAAATAAAAGGTAACGGTACTTTCCTATAATACCCAGAAAACCCCAATCTTAAACATAAGTTCCCTCAACACAACAGTCCCAACTTAACAAAAACATTGATATACTACGCTGCATTGCACAAAGAAAGTCTATGTCCAAGAAGGAGACTAAAAGAGCCAATACGTAAAAATGGGGGAGGTCTTCTACGTGCGGAAAACTTGTCCTGGAGGAAGCTGTATCACAATGGAGAAGGGGGAATTACTGTAGGTGGCAGCCTCCTCTGGGCCACACAGAAGTAAGATAGGTCCAGCTCAAAAGTTACGCAACCATGCCTCCAGCACCATGAAGAAGAAGAGTGCAAGCAGGTGACCACAGCATCCCTTCAAAACCCTAGAGCCGAAGACAGACTAGACTAGTCACCCATTTAGTCGATAACAAGAAGGCTTGACGTAAAGAGGTGACCAGACAGACGAACGAGAACAAATATGGACAGGAAACACGGAACAAACTAAGAAAACTATACACGAAAACAAAGAGAAATGACGAATCAACTTCTGTGCTACAGCACAAGTATAGAAAACACAAAGACAGCATTGGTTGAATACTATCGAAAAATGTATGAGAGGAATCCTTTTGTATAATACGTGAAGCGGTTTTTTATGTTAACATGGCTCCTATCTTATGTCTTGGCCAATTTCAACATATTAGGTGTAAAATATGTTCTTCTATTCCTAGTTCTGCTTTAAGGTCTTAATTGTTCAGTACTATAACCCTAAAGGGCACGGAAAGGTCTCAAAATACGCCTTTCAATCTTTAGAATAATAAGGAGAGAGATTTAAATTATTAAAAAATGACAACTGTTAAAATGTAAATAATTATGTGTATGAATTTTTGCAAGCTATTTGAATGCTAATAATGATTTTTATAATGGTGAGAAATTGTACATTTCTCTTAATGTTAGGGAGAGTATGATTGTTGATTTAGTTGAAGTTTTGTTTCATCTGTAAATTACCAGGAAACTAGCACAGATTTTCTCCCTTTCCCTTTGTTTTGTCAAATTGCTTAACAAATTAAAATTAAAGGATATAAACCACACCAACAGTTAATCACATTTCTAAGGAATATACAAACGAAAGAATTATTTTATTGAAACAAAAATTTGGGGAAGAATATCTTCAAAAACAGCTGCACAATTAATCACATAGCCAGATTTTATGTAAATACCTTCAACTACTTCAATTATTGATCGGGCCTTCGGCCTCCAGCCCCATCTTAGTGGGGTTATAGGAACATTTTTTATTTAAATTTTCTTATTAACTGAAAATTTAATTAAACTCGTTAAAATAAAGTTTGAAAAAATTGCATTTTTAAATGATTTTTCCGTAAAAATATTATAACATAACAACTAGTCAAGTTAGAGATATGCGGTTTTTACTCAAATATTTTAAATTGTAATTCACATCTTTTTTGAAAATTGGAATTGTAAATAAATGTAAATTATATTATTTTTACATAATACAGTTTGGCCAATAATGTTTTTAGTTAATAGTTACATGCCGAGGGCGATATTTCATAACCGTAGTGAGTGACGGGGTTGGTGTCGAAGCGAGCCGGAGTGTCCCCTAGAGGGAAATATAAGATTTTATACAACTGTATTAATTACTAACGTATAAAAATTTAAGCACAAAAACATTTCACATAAATGTGTTTTAATAAATCATTAAGTGACAACATTGTAATAGTTTTTTTTTTTTTTTTTTTGAAAAAATATATATTTTTTAACCCTCCAGGTGCTAACGGCTCGGAGCGAGCCGTTGTTGCCCCCGCTTAAGTGCTAACGGCTCGGAGCGAGCCGTTCGCTAAAAATGCCGTGGAATCAATATGCGCCGGCCAAAAATGTTAAAATTTATCATAATATAAAGAGGAAGAGTTGTTTTACTTGTTCCTCTACGCCTGAAAGTGATCCGGAAAAAAATGAAGTGATAACGTAACTACTAGTTAGCTGATTGTCGGCAGACGATACTGACTCAGTACTCTCAGCGTCTCAGTTCAGAGTTGTTGGTTATTGTGTTTGTTATTGTTTGCAGAGGTTTCTATGGTGATATTTAGTTTTTATTGTAGTTTTAACGTTTTAGTTTATAATAATAATGAATGAACTTAGTCGGTCAAGTAAAATTAGAGCTGTTATTTGGTTCGTCAAGTGATGAGTCAGATAGTAGAAATATTTCGCGTATATTTCGTAGATATTTTATACGCGTACTAGTTTTTGTTTATAAACACACAAAAAAGATGTGTCATAATAGACAGTAACTGTTATACTTTTGGTGTTCACGATGAAATTGTGCACAATTTTTATATCTTGGAATCTTGATATTAGTGCTTTAGTGACTATGTAGAAAGGCACAAAGTTAAAATTTATAAAGGAAAAAGTTTTTCTTCAGACTTATAAGTGATTCTTCAAGTCTTATAACAAATTGGTAAGTTTATATTTTATTTCATTCCATTCTACATTTAGTTCTGAACAGTTTGACATATAATAAGTTAGATTTATAGTACATTTTATATTTTTTAACTAATTTTTCATAAATGACTGCACAGCGCCATAAATATGCTTAGCACTAAAGAGTGTCCAACCTAGCACCTGGAGGGTTAATTGGAATCTAAAACTCCTCTAAAAATCTGTGAATGATTCATACTGTTTAAAAATAGTCTGAGACAAGAATAATACAATTTTCAGTTATAGAAATATTCAAAGTATCTTACAATCACATATACTTATTCTCTTATGATAACTTGATCAGTCTAACATGACTTAAATACACAATAAACCAAACGTAGTTCACGCTCTAGCTAAAGTCTCAATCAGAACTAGTACCACATAATTTGGAAAACAAACAAAATTGTGTGATACATATTTAAGATTTACTTTACAATAAATTCAAAATTGATTTGAATATCTCAAGAACATGTTTTCTCTTAACAATGTTATAACGTGTAGCTGGTGAAACTTTACAAACTAACTCAAGTGTCCATAAGCATTTAGAACCTCGCCCACTCTAAAGAGCCACATATTTTTATTTATTTATTTTTATTTATTCGTAAGACTCCGATCGTGGAGATATGGGCGAATATGGATTTCGAATGAGAGTGATGAGTGTAGATGAGTTAATACAGTCATTGTTACAAACTAAGGCCGGCTATTCCTGAGAAAGTGTCATTAATTAATAGTCCAATGACAAATGAACAGCCGGTGGTTATCAGGTGATGTCATTCAACGTTTGTTATGACTCTGATTGGGATCGAACTGATGATACGTTTGATAACAAGCAGACCTAACCTTTGAATCTCTCCTTCATCTATTTATATTCATTTTTAACAATTGCTAAAGGCCAACTTTAGCGCAATTGTTCTATAGTGTTAATTAAGTTGTTTATAGACTTGACACTTGTAATAAACCAAACTTACTGGTTGTTAGGCAATTTTTAGTTCAGAGCTACACTCAATTACAAACCAAACAGGAAAGAGGGTAAATAAAATGATATAATGCCATGCTTCAAGCAAGGCTGATCTCCTTGCTGCATGAAATAAAGTGTGAGCTGTCGGCCACGGCTTGAATTATTCATGGCATGGGTTGTGCACTACATTTCTCACGTCGATGTTTATATTGTGTTATCAAAGCTATGGTGGATATAATAAGTTTTTCCAATTAATCTGCAAAATTAGTATAGTTTTTTATGAAGCACTTCAAATCTATTAGTTTTTAGGAACGGATCGATAAGGTAAAGATAGTAATGAGTTCCAGTTATCAGAGTAATTATTTTTAGTAATTTCTTAAATAATTATTTTAAGTTCTCTCAAAGCAAAGCCTAGTAAAATAATAGTTACAGAGACTAAGAGTTTTTAGGAAGTATGTAAAATAATGTTTTCTATAGTAGCAAATGATTCTGTTAGCTTTCTTAGTAATTAGTATATTTATACTATCATAGGTATAATTAACATAGACCGGAATAAATATAAAATTTATGACATGAGCCATTACGAAAGAAGATCATTTTATATTCCATGTTTGCCATGATACCAGGAACAATCCTTCTGTTGAATGTTTTGGGGACATTTTACAACTCTGGCCCAATCCATTGTCGTCAATTAGTAATTAGTAATTTGTTACTTGAAGTGGAGTTTACTTTAGTTTGTTATGTTGTAACCATAATTGTCTGCTATTTTTTATTTAAATTATGGCTTGATTTATTTAATTAAAATAATAATGGGTGAACTTAAATCTTTATACTAACATTATCCACTGTCATATTGTTGCAATTGGTTCTTCTATGGCTTTACTGGTCATGAAAAAATTTCTTAGAATCATTTGTAATATCACCTTTCCAACTTTTTTTGATAGTTCCTAATTTTTTAGCGTAATACAAAATTATCTTTTCTTTAACGAAATATTTCATGGTTTGGCAAATTAGTTTTTGAAATTAAGTGACCCAAATATAAAATACTTTTTTAATGTATATCCACATTGAATTGTCGATAGACTCAATTTAATGGCATAAAATATGTTTAATGTTGTTATAAATACATTGTATCACTTTATAAATCAATTCATAAATTTTAAAACTCCTTGGAGCAGTAATTTTCTTAGAATATTACTTTAGTACTAGAATACACTCATAACTATTACATAAACTACGGATTTGTACTTTAAGGTCAGTAAAGTTATAGAAGAAGACTTTGTACTAATATTCTTACAGAAAATTCATAAAATAATGATAAAATTACATTCGGTCACAGTGATGTTTAAACATAAAGAAATTAAACCTATGCAATTAGTTTGCTTTGATAATACTCGAAACTATATGTCATCATGCATCAGGGTAATTGGTCGGTAGCGTAGTTGGTTCAATCCTAGATTTATGTGCTAAAGGTTGTCAGTTCGATCCCAATCAGAGTCAATACATTTTGAGAAGGATCAGCTGATAACCACCGGCTGTTCACTTGTCATTGGGCTATTAATTAATGACACTTTCTAAGGAATAGTCGGCCTTAGTTTGTAACAATGACTGCATTCGCTCATCTACACTCATCACACTCAATCGAAATCAATATTCGCCCATATCTTGACGATCGGCGTCTTATGAATAAATAACAAATAAATAAAAAAATATAAAAATTATCCATAATTAGAAACTAGCTAAAAATATATTTTAAACTAGAGGTACTTTGAAACTTATAGGAGTAGCACTGTTTACCTTTAAATATTACGTTCTGTTTATTGTAAGATTTTTTATTAAATTTAAATAATAAACCACTACTTTACTTTAATTCGTGTATTTTGTGTATAACAACTACAGTTTTGCAAAATAGAATTTAATATATTTGTTAAACATGTACCACTTCACAGTTTTGTTGCATTATCCAAAGTTGGTCCTCTGAATATAACCTGACAAAGGCAAAGTTTTATCCACTTTTATATTCTCCTTTGTTGTTTATGCCAGATGACAATCTTCGCAAGCGACAATCTGAGCTAGTGATTCTGTTATACATCCATCGTGTTTATGTACGACGGTGAGCTGAAAGTTTATTTTCATTAGCTGTAACCAAAGCTTTTTCTTTCATATTTTGGAAGATTTTATTACATTTTATTTGTCAATGTGATATACAATATATTCACATAAAATAAAACGCGTTTGTCTTGAAGAATTACAAGATATGTGTGGATTTAAAAAAAATACACTACTTGTCCAATAATAAGGATGTATCATTTATACTTTGGATTTTTTGCTGAACAAAATAGTATAATTAATATAAGTTGTATGATATAAGGCATTCATTATTATAAAATATATGTATAAGTCTTACATTCTTTTCTATTCTTTTAAATACATTACAACCTATAAAAGGACATCCTATTAATGTCCTCCGAGTTTTACCCACCCATACACGTACAGTGGTATTGACCCACCCTCCCATCCATACTCGTACAGTAAGTATTGACCCACCCGCCTACCCATACAAGTACAGTAGTATTGACCCACCCACCCACCCATACACGTACAGTGGTATTGACCCACCCTCCCATCCATACTCGTACAGTAGTATTGACCCACCCACCCACCCATTAAAGTACAGTAGTATTGACCCATCCACCCACCCATACACGTACAGTGGTATTGACCCACCCACCCATCCATACACGTACAGTGGTATTGACCCACCCGCCCACCCATACACGTACAGTTTTATTGACATTGACCCACCCACCCACCGATACACGTACAGTGGTATTGAACAACCCACCCACCCACCCATATACGTACAGTGGTATTGACCCGTCCGCCCACCCATACACGTACAGTGGTATTGACCCACCCACCCATCCATACACGTACAGTGGTATTGACCCACCCACCCACCCATATACGTACAGTGGTATTGACCCACCCGCCCACCCATACACGTACAGTGGTATTGATATCAATTGGTATCAATTGTACAGTATTGGTATTGTACAGGTATTGGTATCAATATCACAGTGCGTGTATAGGTGGGTAGGCGAGTCAATACTACAGTGCGTGTATGGGTGGGTGGGCGGGTCAATTTTTTAGTGCGTGTATGGGTGGGCGGGCGGGTCAATACCACAGTGCGTGTATGGGTGGGAGGGTGGGTCAATACCACAGTGCGTGTATAGGTGGGCGGGCGGGTCAATATCCGTTAATAAAAATCCGATAATTTTTCAATAACAAATATGTTGGATTACATTTCTGTGATATTCTGTTGAAATTGTAGTTTACATCATTGTGTCTAGCCGTTATTGGTCTGCCGTTTATAATGGACTGGTAACGGTCCCTGCAAACAATGCTACCTACACATCAAGTGACACCAATATGGATATCTCAAGCATGCTTCTATCAACTTGCAATACCACTTTATGTCATGATTGAAGTACAATCTAATATACACAGAACTCACGTGATGCATAATTCAATATTCTTTAATCATCAGTAAGTCGCCGATCGTAGAGATATGGGCGAATATGAGGGACAAATGAGTGTGATGAGTGTAGATGAACGAATGTAGTTATTGTTAATAGATACAGTGATGTCGACTAATCTTTAGAAAGAGCCATTTATTATAACTCATAGCCAGGGCAACTAAGGGACCTACAGCGTTACTTGGAATCCGAACCACGTAATTTTTATTGGATTTTCAGCTAATTGAAAGTCACAATAATGAAATATACAGGGTTGGGCAAAAGTCTGGAAGATATTTATCAATTTTAAAACTATTGAAATAAATGTAATGAATCTTTGTACTTACGTACATGTATGTCCTTATAAAAAACATTTAGACATATTTTTTCTCGTATTTAGTCAGTTATATTATAGGTCTAAGCAGAAAATATATAATAACTATCTAATCCTTGTTCTTAAGCATTATTAGTTATATGACATTAAATTCTTTGATAAGCTTTATTTACTGACTGGGTCATCCTTTTGACCTTGGGTTTGTACTTTTGTATTGTACAAACAAATACCTTTAAAATCAGGTACAACTCGAGGTAGGCGTAATATAAAAACGTTCAAAACTTCCTTCATGGGCTATCCCCTGTCTATGCGAAAAATTTGTAAAATATCTAAATTTTTTTTACAGAACCATTACCATATCTAAAAAGTTTCATTACGTTTCTTTCAATAGTTTTAAAACTAATATGTAAATATATTCCAGACTTTTGCGTATCACTGATATTCATTTCTTTGGGTGGCTGTATTTAATGACTGGGTCATTCTTTTGACCTCCAGTTTACACTTTTGTATTGTACAAACAAAGACCTTTAAAATGAGGTACAACTCGAGGTAGGCTTAAATTAAAAATGTTAAGACTTCCGTCATGGGCCATTCCCATGCTATGTGAAAAACAAGTAAAATATGTCTAAAAGTTTGGTATTGGAAAATGTCCATAACTACAAATGATCGTTAAATTTCCTTAAATAGTTTCAAAAATAATAAACATATTCCAGACTGTTGCCCAACCCTGTATGTAATAATTGTTGTTAGCTAATTTTTACATCTTTTAAATAATGGTCAGGTAAATAAATCCAAAAAATATTGTTTTGTAATGTGAAGCACCGTTAATTGTACACCTCGGAAAAGTGTATTTTATTGTGAAAAGGTGAGTTTGATTTGATTTAATCACTTATTTATAATAATATTTTTAGATAAACGTCTACTCATAGACCGTTTTTATGTACTTTATGTAAAAATATGTGCCAAACCTGACTTGTACCACCCCCAAGGAAATATTATATGTAGTTCGCTTTCTTAGTAGGGATTACATAAAAAACTCATACTTATGAGGAATAGATATTTCAAAAAAATTTTACCTAAAGATAAAAATTATACATACCTACTTAATATTAATCTATACATGAAAAGTTAGTTCCATAGTGGCAGGGCAAACATGTCAAAATAGGTGACGGAATGTATACCGGGCACAATCCCTTTCTGTTGCAAGTGAGACCTCCCATTTACTTATGTAACATTGAAGTATATGTTATACTTGAAGTTACCTGGTTATTTCTTATACTTATGTTAATTACAGATACGACTTAAAGTAACCTGTCACAAAGAATAAAAAAAGTGTTTTTTGTGCCATTAGGGTAATTTGTTTATTAGAATGTATCTTTACTAAAAAATAAAAATTTGCGACATAAAATGTACACATAATTTTCGAAATAAGTTATTTACCTTTGTTAAGCAAGATTTTTTCTAACTTAACAGGCAAACTTAGATTTATGAAAGGCATAATTTTGCGTAGTTGAACCTCATTCCAATATTAAATTATAACCTCATTACAAATACTTGACAACTTAAAAACAACTTCGCACAACCCCTATATAATGAGTATTTGCATTATACATAACGTATAGCTTTCATTTAAATTAAGACTACCGAAATTTCAAACTCAGACTTAATGCTGTTATACCAAGCTATTATAATTTGTATTTAATAAATATTAGGATTGTTTACATTTATAATCAGTCTCATACATGTCAATCCTAAGTGAGAATACTAATTTTGTTTTTTATTATTATTTATATTGTAACCTGAAAAACTAGGTGGTTAATTTATTTGCTATCATTATTTTTCTATCAAGTGAAATCTATTCTTTTATTTTCATCTCATAAATTATTGCCAGTAAATAGTTAAACTACAAACAATATTGTGCCAGTTATAAATTATTAAATAGTTTAAAAATTAAAATATTCCATAATTAAATGAACAAATAGAATACGTGTATTGTCGTTCTTTTTGTATTGAAATCGATTTTCAAAACATATAGACCCTTTAATTTACAATTTTTACATGTATTATAAAGGGTGATTTATAACGGTCTCTCCCCACTTCAACAGTACATTCTACTACCAAAAATAAAGAAAAAATGTATGTAAACATAGGTCTGAAAACGCTTCGTTAATGAATTACAGCCAGTAAAACATTTCATTAATAATCATGGATAAAGAGTGATATACCTTTGTACACAAATTATGAAAAGATACATTCGGGCGGAAATATCATGATTTATAATGCAATTCGACATGAGAAAACTAAAGAAATAGGTTAAAAAATATTATCAAGATACACTGTTTTTTTTACGTTTAGTGTACAAGAGCAACTGATAAATAACTACAAAAATCAAATTAATGTAGTATAATACATAAGTATTTTAATGGAAAAATAATTGGTTTGATGTAACTTTACACACCTTTTTATAAAATGAGGACATCATTATTAATGCATTTTAAAACAAAAAAAGTAACTAACAAAATATATAAGTACATAAAATTAAAAAAAGACAAACAATATTCTTCTAAAGCTATTAATAAATTTATGGTGAATTTTTAAAAATAGTCTTACAAATAACTAAAAATAATGCGACATTTGGGAGTATTAGCATTGACATTCCTTGGGATGATTAAACATAAATAAATTAATTTACAATTAAAGTAACCCACAATTTCTCCCATAAAACTGCACATTTTCAAAATATAAACTTTATATAAGCTAATTGACTTAAAATTTATTTAATTATTTTATCTCAAATTTTTACTCTCGACCATCACAATATTTTTTTATATATGAATTTCCATTATAGTAATAAAAAAGAATGTTTGTGCACTGCATTGCGTGAGTCGCTTTCCTTAATTTACCCATTTATCTGTGTAAGCGTATCCATTGTAAGGGCAATTAATTATTCCAAAGAATTAAAATTTGTCTTTCATCCACTCCCAGACACAACAATCCAAGGAGATAGACCTGGTGATATTGGTAGTCAAAATTAAATCCCTCCAAGATAATACTAACAGCTAGTTGGTCTGTAACACCTACTAGAACCACTCTAAATGTAGGTATAAGAGTTCCTAGACTGCCTAAATCAGCCAATTTAACAAGTTCATTTTATGTTTCTAATTATCTGTTCACTAAATTACTGGCCTGCATAAGATATTCTGATACTTATAAGATACATTTCTATAAAAAATTAATACATAACTGGTTAATTAATTTAGGAAGATTAGACAATTAATGAGTTCCATTTATATATAATTTAGAGCTTAAATGTACTTGATTATATGGGAGTGTGCTTGAACATTGTTGGTGTGGATGCAAGTATTTGTTAGTTCTTGTTTCGTGTGCATGAGTAAATGCTCGTGTGTGGTGTGTGTGAGTGTGCGTCACGTGTGAGTGTGCGTCTATGCATGCATGGGTGCGTTTGCGTCTGTGCGCGCATGAGAGGATGTTGCGCGCATGCATGTGTGTGCGGTTGTGTGCACATGAGTGTTCGTGTGTATGTGCGCGCGCGCGCTCGTATGCGTTTCGTGAGTGTGTGTATGTATGTGCGCGGATATGTGTCTATGCGTCTGTGCGCGCACGAGTGTGTGAGCGGCTGTTCGCGCATGAGTGCGTGTCTTTCTGTCTGAGTGCGTCATTTTTTTCTGTTTCTTCTCTCTTAGATGTAATATTATCATCATTATTATTTGTTTTTTTCTCATGTGGCCTCTGTTATGAGGAGTTTATTTTGTATTTATCATTTGTATTGTATTTCATAATATGGATATTAAGTGTTTTTGTTACTTAAGTTTTCCATTCACCAGGAAACAGTTTTATTGATAACTACACGGTCCTCTCGCACAGGTTTTAACCCATGAGAGGATCATTCTCAGTAATAATTTGTATTGTTTCTTTTGTACTTTTTTTTTTAAGAATAAACCGATTTTTGATTTTGATTTTTTTTAATTAGCTGATTGTGAAAATAAACCACATCACACATTGACACTAAATCGGTGTTGAAATTTTCTGTTTCACTACCTCATGAGGATGTTGTTCTGCCCATAAATACTCATTAAGCAAGTTGTTGACACCATCTCTAGTGAACAACTTTGTCCTCATTCGTAGATAAAATACACTTGTTGCGTTGATGATTAGTATTTACAAAATTAATAAACTACCAACGAAATGGACCATGACCTGGTTATAGATGTTGGACCTTGTGTTTATGAAATGGGTAAAACTCATTTCAATGTTATAGTGACCTTCACACTAATGGTTGCGAAACTCATATTCATCTCTTAAAATATCATGTAACTATACTAGCGTTTTTTAGTTTCATCTAATGCTTTCCTTGTATTTACTTATATATTATATTAAATAAAGTTAAACTGTTATACTTATTTATTTGTTGTTTTTTACTTACCTTACATCAGTCTTCTCAGAATCAAATTTTCTACAAATTATGTAAATATTTGTATGAGTGTATTACCCTTTTAACAAATTTATTGTACACTAAACGTAAAAACAGTGTTTCTTGTCCCTATTTCTTGAATTTAACCCCAAATTAATTTTAAACTTCTAAAGATACAGTTCTGAAACCTATTTCTCTAGTTTTTTCATGTAAAATTGCATTAGAAGTCATGATATTCCGTAATATAACTTTCCATAAGTTTTGTACAATGATATTTCAATCTTTATTCATGATGTATACGGAAATGTTTGACTAGCTGTAATTCATTAACGAAGAGTTTTCAGGCCTAAGTTTATATTTAATTTTTTATTTACTTTTGATAGAAGAATGTGCTGTTGAAGTGGGGAAGAACGTCCTGAATCACCCTGTATATGTTAAATTAAAAAAAAACTTATCACGTTTCAATTCTTCTTAACTCAATGCTAAGCATAGTTGGGGGAATAATTGTTAATGGAAAAAATTATATTTAATATAAGTAATTTAAATATACTACTTCGTGCCTAAAAAATTATTTTGCTTTCATATCACACAGTTTCTAATGCTATAATTAAAGTTGATTTAATACATCAAACTTTTTATAGATTGAATTTAATAAAACCGTTATTGTATTTTCTATTTTAAACCTAAAGATACGCCAATAATACACTGACTGTATATAATGCGTTATACCGTATGACAATATGGGGCATAATTATGTATATAAATTAGATTTACCGTTATAAAAATGAGAATTCATACGTTAATAGTCCATCTGGGAAAGAGCATTAAATACTCAAATACACGGAGAAAGCATGCATGAAATAGTAACAAAGTCTTTTACATTAAGATAATTTCTAAGAGGCCCCTTGAAGCGTTTATATCATGAACGTTTAGATAGTTTAACTCGTTAGCTGTTAATTAACCCACTTGTCAAGGCAGGTGGAAGAGTGCCTCAGTGACGGATTTCCTTTTTGGTACTAAATGAGTACTGCGCAAATGTACGTCTAGTTTTGGAATACAGCAATAATACTCGTATGCCTTACATGGAACTATACCAACTACAAATTAGAAGGGGTTAAATATTTTAGAATAACAAATATTAATTTCCACTGGACATGTAACCAAACCACCAGTTCCGTGGAAGACACTTACGCTGTGTACCTTTGGCGTTGATTTCTGTCGGTTATTTATCTACTGTAGTGGCTGAATAAATTGTTCATGTTTTGTTTGACATAAAATATTTTAAGATATTATTATTTATTCGGTTTGTGTTTAATAAATGAGTGATTTCTGACACGTAGTTCACATAAATAATGGTTATGGGGTATTTTGAAACTACATTCGCATAATTTAAATATAGTTATCCGAGACAAATTTCTCATAGACCAAATGTCGATGTCACTAAACAAAACATAATCCCAATTAAAAAGATTCAACATTTTAGGTTCGAAATGAAATGTTTGATTGCACGTAGAGTAAAGTACAGAAATCATCTTTTTAAGTTCCTAAAATTTTCACTGGTATTGATTTGAAAACAAATAAATATATATCAAGTACTATCAAGTTTGGTTTAAGACACGGGGACTACTACGCAATTACACATATCCTGTTGTTATGTTTGAAAATGAGATTAAAGAAGAAACAGAATCCACTAAATGTCTAGGAATGTTCCTTAGTAAAGGGCAGACCTGGAACAATCAAGTTGACAGCATTTGCTTGAAGTTTACATCTGGCATTTATAGGACATAAATAGGCCTATCCTAGCAAAAAACTGTACCCCTGGTGTCTTAAAAATTACGTATTTCGACTTTACTTACCCACAATCAATGAATCAACAATCAAAATATTAACATTGTTTACAGTAAATAACAGCAGAATTTTAATCATATATGAAAAATTTGAATGTACATGTAGAAATGTAAATATATTGACAGTCCAGTGTATATAGGGTTAAAGAGTCTAACGGGGGTTATATGTTTGAATGATAATTTAGGCATTGAGATGTACATGTATTAAATGTACATAAAGTAAATATGAAAGTATGTAAGAGGATAGTAGGATAGATTTCTATTCAAATCAGTTTCCACTTTTATTTTTCTCTGAAGATTCTCTTACAGGCCATCCTTTATAATCTTATGTGTACAACAGTTGGTTCAGTTTACCAAGTACTGTCCACTGATAGTCAAGTATATATCGGAGTTTTAGTAGCCTATTATAGTCCTCAGAATTGTCCAATAAATTATTGGAGGAAAAAATATACTTAAAAATAAGACTAATTTTTACCATGCAAATTTTTTTTAGAGCTCAGTAGACCCTTCTGTCATTGAATTTGAATGTTTAGTGTTATTAACAATCGCACACACATTAGACGCTTCCATCAGTGTTCTTCCACTCTAGGCCAATGGACGAATCCATATACTCAACAATCGCATACACATTGGACGCTTCCATTAGTGTTCTTCCACTCTAGGCCAATGGACGAATTTGTATATTCCACAATCGCACACACATTAGACACTTCAATTAGTGTTCTTTCACTCTAGGCCAATGGATGAATCCGTATACTAAACAAAGGCACACACATTAGACGCTTCTGTTAGTGTTCTTCCACTCTAGGCTAATGGACGAATCATTTACCATCTTAAGTATATTACGAAACAAGTTATTTTTGACAATTATTTATCCAGGAGTAATAGTGAACACAACACGCAATTCTCCTCATCTAGATTTTCACCGTATACATAGAAATCTATTGTTTATTTCAGATTCATTATACATTCAATTTTGAAACTACTGTAATGGAGAATACTAAACGTAGATAGTGTTGAAACAATTATTTTTGCAACCAAACAATGGTTTCGTATAACATGTTTTTAGTAAATAATGTGTAACCACTAAAACATAATCGTTTTCAATTGCTGTAGAAACAGAATTTTTCTTTAAAATGTATAGTTATCTTTAATTTTAATACACAAAATAAAGTGTAGACGACATATCTAGAACTATTTAAAATTTTCTTTTTAAAAATCAGTAAATATACATAGTTTATGTAGCAGAAGATAATCAATAACGTTCGCCTATACACAAAGTAAGAGCTAACTAAGTTGTCAGGTAGCTATTTATTGTAATAGGTTGTGCTGCATTAATTATATGACTCTGTACTATCATCTCTACAACGATTCTTTTGGTCTTTTTAAGATTATTAAGGAAATTGTAATCAAAATTTATGGATGAAATGTATCAATGTATCAAGTCTACTTTATTTATTTATTATTATTTTTTTATAATTTATTTTGCATTTTTGATATTTTTTTATGTATTTTGGATATTTTGCATTTTTAATTTACTTTTTAGTTTTATTAGTGTGTGACACGTTTCTTGAACTGACATTCTGGTAAGCTAAATTAGTTTAAACAATGTAACAAATTGAATGAAACCATCACATCCTCAGGGAAATGAAGGAAGCCTTAAGAGTCCAACTTGAGATTTACCTGTGTACTCATTTATGTACATTGCGTGCTTTATACCGTGACTGTAGGAGTATATTTGTAATGCTAATGAATTAAGGATTTGTGCCAATTAGTTACTTTAATAACACAAATACTAGTTATTTATAATTTATCGTAATAACTAACTTACACTCTTTTTGCCTATATAAAGAATGGAAAATAATCAAAGCAATATCCGTATAACACAACCTATGAAATCTATGGATTTGCAAACGTCAAGTTATACAAGAGAAGTAAATTTTATTTTATTAAATATAAGATTTATAGCTCATCGAGTATAAAATAGAAT
This sequence comes from Stictocephala bisonia, assembly GCA_035578905.1. Lineage (NCBI taxonomy): Eukaryota > Metazoa > Arthropoda > Insecta > Hemiptera > Membracidae > Stictocephala > Stictocephala bisonia. Next base: position 1,085,401 of record JAQJVL010000154.1, read on the forward strand.
ACCTTTGGGGCATAATTGTTTGCCTCATGTCCTCTAGGGTTAATAACCAGTTAATTGTACAATTACTACCTAATGAATAACTTTGTAAATCTAGGAGTATGAGGTGCACAAGCAAGTGCACACATTATCCTTCTTGTACGTGCTATACTCTAGTAGTAATCTTCAGATGTATTTTTTGGTAGAGCAGAACGAGTAATGAGTTATTCTCATTTTTTTTATTCTCAAGTTTTGGGCACGTAAATTAAATTTTCAAATGTGTGGTACATTAACATTTTATATAAACCAGGTTTAAATTTAAGTAATTTAGTAAATGTTTATATTGCATATTCTTTTAATTTATGAGATATCTTTAAAAACATTTAGGCACCAATGATGTTGTATTAAATATTTCAAACTAATAAAAGTCTCATATTATTAAGTTGTTAAAAAAAACTTGAAATTGAATATAAAATTTTCCTGAAAATGTATGTGTTTGAAATAAATAGCGGTGAAATACTTTGCCTAAGATGTAGTTTATCCCGTACTCTGGCCTTATGAATACAAACTGCCAAGAGGCGGGGTTTTATCAACGTTTATATTCTTCCTTGTGGTTTACGATGGCTTAAAAACAATACAAAACAGATTCAATACTTTACTTTGTCATATAGACGTGGGTTATACAAGAAAGCGGAGAAAAGTTGTACAGTATATTCATAAATGTTGAAGAAAAGAGAATAACATTTCAATTTGAAAATTAATGCATTAGCTAATTAACTTGGAATACTATTCGTTCTCAGAACATATACTTGTTGTAATTAAATAGTTGCTACTGCCAAATAAAATTTCCTGAGTATATTAAGATTATTCAAGCTTAGATTGTTAAGCCTCAGGTAAATTTCACTGAATACAACTAAGTAAAAACAAGTTCAGTGCCATTTTAATGCATCACGTAGAATCTTTTTTTAATTATTTACTAAATAATATGATCTAAGCGCACGGTATAACCAGCACTAAGTCAGTATTTATAGTCTTATGAAATGGCATGTTATCTTAAAATATATTAGTTTATTTGTAAATGTGGCCATTTTATGATTACTTTGAGTATTTGTTTGATTAAACGTGAGTATATGATTGATTAAACGTGAGTATACGTTTTATCAATCATATTCCAACATACATACGCACGCTGAAGGTCCGGCCTCCTGGTCATATAAAAACATCCACAAAGACCAAGGCGTTTACTGATAGATCGTAAAGGGTTATTGATTAAGCGTTTACGGAGAATTTTTAATTTAAAATTAACGCATTTTATTTTAGAAGCAAGCATGGGAAAGACTTCTTGCGTGGGAAAGTCTGGCAGTAGCCAATGTTTCCAGGACTGCAGGCATATCGGGCCTTCCACTCGTCCCCTGCCCATCACGGCTGGGCAGACCTTCACCGCGCGGTCTGTAAATTGTTAATGTGTGTAGTAAGTAATTCGTAAGTATTAATATATCACCTCAATCCACAGTTTACTGCATATGGTCAGTTTAGAACATAATTACGTTGTTGCCATACTCAAGTTGATACATTCTTACTTTGTGTGTTCTCCAACTCAAGATTGTTTCCTGCAATGATTCTGAAACGTTGGAGTAATTGTTATATTACTCCATGACTGTTTCAACATTCGAAGACAAAGTTTATTTTAACGTTAGGGATGACCATGGAGGCCTACTCATGAATAGTTATTGAACTTAACAATGGTGGTTAATGAATGATGTAAAATATTTAGCCAGTATACTTGTTCAACTTTTTCAACATGCTGCCCACAGTGACACTTTCATGAGTAGAGGTATGTCAAATACTAAAAAAAGAATAGAAATATCTTATATAAAAAGAAAGAAGAACGTCAGTTGATGTCACATAATGGTTGTAAACTTTGGTGCCCAACTTTGATAAAGCCGAGTTTGCTTAGCCACACTTTGTATTCATGAGGAATAGGAGTTAAAACTTCGCTTGGATTTATTGCTACTTGACTCTTTTAAAGTTGAATTAAAGAAGTATGTATTATATGAAAATTTATAGGATATACTTCAGTAAATGTAAATCATATAAATGTCCTTACTATTTCTATATTCTTAAGTAATTAACAGAGAGGTTGTTGCAAACAAAAAAGATTTGCACTACCGATGTTATCAGTTTTAGAAGACATGTAGAAAAATTAATTTTCTATACGTGAATTAAACAATATTTACTTAGTATTACGTCTTTAAAATTACATTATAAACCTCAATTAGGTAAACATAATATTGAGTCATTTTTCTTGTTGGTGTATTACATTAGTAAATTATATTCTATTTAAAATAATCTATTGATTATGGAAATGAATTTAAATCATAATAAACTATCTATAAAAATATTTAGCCCACTAAAATAAACATGATTTGGTCAAATTTATATTGGTTTACCTCAATTATAAGTAAAATTAATATATATGTAATGAGACTGTATGTAGAACGTTTTTATTCATTTGGGTACAGAAGGTTAAAATATATTAAGAACTAGTTGTTTACCCTTGCTTTTCTTTGTTATAAATACGCGTTTAGATTAAAATTAAATAAATGTTACTTTTAGTTAGTCTATTTCAATAAGTACATTATAACATTTATTTCATTTGTTTTTTATTTGACAGCTGCAGAAACTCCACTTATGCTCGCCTCCACTTGCGACTTTTAGTGTGGTAGTTTTGCGACTGCAATTTTAAGATGCAACATGGTCCGATTTTCACTACGACGCAACTTTTATAGAGAGAAATCGCAAATGGAGGCTGGGTCTTAGATTCACATTAAAACTTTAAAGCCAGATCAAGTGCAAGAGCCGGGTGTGAATAAAAGCTTTTTGTGACTAAAATCTACTCAACAAGTTCCCAAAGTTTCATGTTGATCGTATGAATTGTGTATTAAGGGGATATCCTACTGAAAATGGCAATTTTTTTGAAAATTTTCATTTTTTTTCAAATATTTTTTTATTGTTTCTATGGTTATTAGGAATTATAAAAAACACAATTTCTGACCTCAAAACTAATGTTATCAGTGTCAAAAAATTTTTTGAAGATAGATCTGCAATCAGTTTTTGGTGCGCCAGAACCACGGCGGGCTCACTTGGGTTCTTACACAGTGAGCTTCTTACACACTATTATAAGAATACCCATACATTACTGACATAAATACTAGTTGTATTATTTTATTTTTATTACATGTATATACTGACATATGCTTGTTTTGTATTACATGTGTTTTTTCCTCTGTGTAGCAACAGATGACACTTTCCGAAGAAGAAATCAAGTAAACAACAGCAGCTGTCAGTTTGTAGTTTGTTTATGCTAAGTTTTCTGATTTTGTAGTTTATATTTTATAGTTACAGTGATAGCTAAAAAGACTAAATGAGCAGGAAGGTGTAACCTATGGTGCTGGGAGTTTCTAATTATCATGAACAACTAGTTCTTCATAAAGTGTCAAAATTTAATGTTTATCGATTCGGACAATTTTATTTTTCACTATTATTCAAAAGCCTAATAAGGCTAAAATTTTTAGTATTGAACAGTTTTATAAGCTTATGAGTTCAAATATTGTACAACTAAAATACTTACTGTTGAAAGAAAGGTGTTTTTAATGTTATACACTCCCGAACCACAAAATGTGCTTGCAAAATGTTCAAACGCTAATATCCGCAACTTTGAAATTTATATTTTTTCAAAGCTAAAACTCTTATAACTTTTTAACCATAAGAGCTAGAGCCATGAAATTTTTACCACATTTTTATGGGTATATTCATAAACTTTTTGTCTAGCCAATTTTTTACAAGTTTACTAAAAGTATTTTTTTTTAATTCTCAAAAAAAGTTGGACAATTTTTTATTTTATTTTGTATTTGACATGGCATAAAATGTGAACTAAAAATGATTAAACAAATTTGCTAGACAAAAATGTTTTAAATTTTGTGATCTTTAAAATGAGATTATGACCAATAAAATTGGTGCAAAAATAAAAAAGTTATAAGCACTTGAAAAAAACACGATTTTTGCCTCAAAAAATTCAAAAAAAATCCTAAAAAACTAGAGTATAATTTTTATTTTGTTTTTTCAATGCAAAACATCTTTTTAGGTCAACACTGACCTAAAAAAAAATTGTTTCCATTGAAAATAATTATAGTATAGAAAATCACCATTTTCAGTAGGATATCCCCTTAATAAAGAAAGTACAATCAAACACTCATGCATATATTTAGTGTTATTGATATGCACTTTCATACAGCCAACTGCATCCAATGAAGTAAAATATATTTGTATATGCAATAGACCTAATAGATCTAAAAATGTTGTTGGATATATGATATAATGTTGTTCAACAACATATTTTCAAACAATGGATATATTGTTTGAAAATATGATATAATCATTATTTGTCCTTGAATGTGGGTGTTTTTGTATTTATAAACATTATGCATACTTTCCTTTAATTCACATAAGTATACCATACTTTTGACTCTTTTTGTTGTCTTTTTATGTGTATGAATATAATACAAATATGTGGTATATTTTAAAGCTATTCGTATAATAACACACAAGATTAATCATTGTTTAAATGTTATATTGTTACTACATTCAAGTACCTTGTTAATGTACAAGGTAAGTTAAAAGTGTTAGAAGTTGTTAAAATATAAAGCTTATGTTCAGGCTGCAGTGCGTATTATTACCATAACAATGACATGCGTCTTCCGTAAATGTTAACAATGTGGGATGCGTACATAATTTGCATTTCTTGGCAAACTTTACGCTTGTTATCAAAATCTTCAAATTACATAATGTCCTAGAACAATAAGGATTACAAGCACTACTTCATAAAATTAATTAATTTTAACTACAAACGTTACTATTAATTATCCTGCCAATTTGTATTAGTCACAATTAGTAATTATTTATATTTTCGTTAGTTTTCTCCTTACTCATTGTATTACATAACTTTAAAGTATTATTTTAAAATATAATAACCTTCCCCCCCGAAGGTATCTCTGCCTTGACGTGGCGGGGGGGCTTGCGTGCTTCCACAACCCCGAGAGCTATGCCGGCGGTAGCTTGCTACCGGTAGGGTCACCCAAGCCGGACAGGTCTTCGTGGGGTAGAAGCCAGACTAAGAGAGATACCAAACAACAGCTATGTCAGGCCTAGCAAGCCGATAGCGAAGTTGATATTGCTTTCAAAACAATAACCAAGCCTCGGAAGGACAGGAGTAACGGACGTGACTGGAAACGAAAAAGGATAAAGATTGGAACACTGAACATACTTACGCTTTCGGGAAAAACAGAAGAATTGATAGACGAGATGCAGGAAAGGAGAATAGACATTCTGGGATTGAGTGAAACAAAGTGGAAGGGGCAGGGAAGTAGAGAGTTGAGAGGAGGGACATGGCTGTACTGGAGTGGAGGAAGATCAAAAAGGAATGGAGTAGCAGTAATGGTTAATAGGAGGATAAAGGAGATGCTAGACGAAGTGGAGTTTACATCGGATAGAATGATGACAGTTAGGATTAGAAACAAAAACAAGGAAATAAAAATAATGCAGGTGTATGCACCACAGACAGGATGTTCAGAGGAAGAAAAGGAAGAGTTTGAAGAAAAGCTGGAAGACCAAATACGAAATGTAAATATATTAATGGGGGATTTAAATGCAAAGGTTGGGACCGACAGAAGAGGGTTTGAGGAGGTGTTGGGCAATTTTGGGTTTGGAAACAGAAATGAGGAAGGAAGACGACTGCTGGACGACTGCCAAAGAAATGCATTGACAATTGGAAATGGGAGATTTCAAAAGAGGGAGAGCCATATAATAACAAGGTATAGTTGGGATGGGATAGTAAAAAGTGTAATTGATTATATAATAACAGATAGAGAATGGGGAGAAAAGATCATGGATGTGAAGGTGATTCCCAGCGTAAGCGTAGGAGGGGACCATAGACTGTTGGTGGGGGTGTTTAGAATGGAAATAAAAGAGAGCAGAACGACAAAACCAGTTGAAAGAATAAAGGGATGGAGACTGCAGGAGGAGCAGAAGAAGGAAGAATTTAGAAATATGGTAAAAAAGGAGTTACCCAGAACAGAGGTAGGGGAGCTGGAAGAGGAATGGAATCGGTTCAAGGACACAATAGTAAAGGCAGCCGAAAAGGTATGTGGGAGAACAAAGGGGAAAAGAAGAGAAAAACAAACAAGTTGGTGGAATGAAGAGACAATTAAAGGAGTAAAAGAGAAGAACAAAGCATGGAGGAAGTGGTGGAAAACCAGAGCGCAAGAAGACAAAGATGAATATTTGGCAAAGAAGAGAGAATGCAGAAGAATAATAAAGGACGCAAAGGACAAGGAATGGGAGAACTTCATGAAAAAGTTAGAGGAAGACTTAGGACAAAACAAAAAGATGTTCTATAGTATGATGAGGAACAAAAAGAGAGTGACCGAAAGTGCCAAAACAATGCAAAATGAAAATGGAGTCATGGTGGAAGGAGTGGAAATGAAAAAGTTGTGGAAAAGGTATTTCCAAACACTGTTGAATGAAAACTATGAGGAAGAAGAGGAAGACGAAAATGAGGAGCAATGGGAGGGAGGGGAAGAGATAAGTTGGAGGGAAATAGAAAAGGCGGTGAAAGAGATGAAAAGTGGGAAATCCCCAGGACCAGATGAAGTATCATCAGATATGGTAAAGGCTTTGGGAGCAGTGGGAGTACATTGGTTGAAGAGAGTCTTCACATGCGTATGGAGGGAAGGAAGAGTGCCTGACGACTGGGGGAAAGGTGAAATAATAACAATACACAAGAAGGGAAGTAGAAGACTATGCAAGAACTATAGAGGAGTAACATTAATAAGCCATGTTGCCAAAATATTTGAAAAAATAATTTTTAACAGGATTAAGGACATGATAGAGGACCAGATAGGGGAGGAACAACATGGGTTTAGGAAGGGAAGAAGTACGATCGACTTGATTTTTGCAGTGAGACAAATGGTTGAAAAGCACTGGGAGTTCAATAAAAAGTTAATACTGGTGTTTATAGATGTCGAGAAAGCCTACGATTCTGTTAAGAGAAAAAGTATATGGGAGAGTATGGAAAAAATAGGAGTGACAGAAAATATGATGAAATGGGTTAAGGAATTGTATAGGGTGCACGAGTGCAGAGTTAGGACATGTGATGGTAATACAGAATGGTTCAAGGTAAAGAAAGGGCTGAAACAGGGGAGTGTTCTGTCTCCGATTCTTTTTAATGTAGTTATGGAGATAATGATGAGAGAAATTAAAGAGGAGACAAATGAAGAGATGAAGATAATGATGTTTGCTGACGATATTCTGATGTGGGGAGAAAACAGGGAGGAGATACAAGAACAACTGGACAAGTGGAGTAGGAAGATGAGGGAGAGAGGGCTGAGGATAAGCAAGGAAAAAAGTGAAGTAATGGTAGTAGGAAGGGACACAGTTTTGGAAGAAGATATATTGGTAGATGGAAGTATACTAAAAAAGGTAGATGATTTCAAATACCTTGGAACGATGGTGTCAAGTGATGGAAGAATGGAACAGGAAATAAATGCCAGATTAGGAATGGGAGCGGGATTCTTCCGGACGGTGAAACACCTAGTATGGGACAAAGAGGTACCAAGGAGGGCCAAGGTAATGATGTTCAAGAATTACTATAGGCCTATAATTACTTATGCGGCAGAGACATGGCGGATGTCAGAAAGGGAGTGGAGTAGAGTACAGGCAGGGGAAATGAGGTTCTTGAGAGCAATAAAGGGAAGAACTCGAAGAGATAGAATTAGAAATAGTGAGATAAGGAAGGATGTAGTGGAGGAGAGTATAAGAGAAAGAGTGGAACAAGCAAGGTTGAGGTGGTATGGTCACGTAAAAAGGATGAGTGTAGAGAGGTTGCCGAGGAAGATGGAGGAATGGGAAATGGAGGGAAGGAGGCCCAGAGGAAGACCACGAAGAAGATGGCTGGATGGAGTGAGGACAGACGTGGAAAAGAGAGGGAGTGTGTGGGGGGAAGTGGTGAGAGAGGAGATGTGGAGGGACAGGAGAAGATGGAGAGGCTTGGTGACAACCCAGACCCAGGATTGACTGGAACGGGACCGGATAAGAAAAAAAAAAAATAATAACCTTCAAGACATATTGTCCAGTTATATTTATGAATAAAATGAGCAACGACTGTAGCTTTCAGAACATGAAAAATGTATTATCATAGCTGTTAAGTATACAGAGTGAGTCACGTAAGGTGTCCTAAATGGATAACGGGAGAACTGTGTGAGCTACAATAAAACTGACAACACCAAATCCCATTAAGTCATTTTTAGGGATCCAATGAATATAATTTCATTTCATTCTATTTACAAAATATTCCAAAACTGGTAGTTGCCAAAAATTTCAAATGCAAACGTATATCATATTGTACATCGTTTTCAAGCTCATTAAAAAGTTCATTCAAGCTCATTAAGACACATTATGCAACATAAAAAGCGTCAACTGTTTTTTTCGTATAAAGAAATATCAACAATAACATAATATAAACATTAAAACAATATTTTTACAATAGATGCTGCTCATATTGACTTCCCCGTACTAGTAAGCAATTTTCAACATTATTATTAATAATGTTTTTATGTTTATGTTATTTTATTGTTGAAATGTATTTATAAGAAAAAAATCATCTGAGGCTTTTTATACTTCCTTTGATACCCTAATTAAGTCAATACATACACTGAGTGTTATTATAGTTTATAATAATAGAGCAAAATGTTGGAATCAGTTTTTAAGCTCTAATTCCAAAGCGGTTGGAAATGGACAAATGGTTTGAATGTAAAGAAAGTTTTAGTTTTAAAAGACCTGCAAAATGAGGTACAACATGACGTACCTTTTCCTTTAAGAATTCTGAGTTATCAACGTTTTAACTTTTTCACAAAATTTATATTTTGGGGGGTATGTAAGATTGTTCAAATATTATTACCATAAGGCATGTCATTTTGTAGGAAATTTACTAAATAATAATTAGAATTTTCAGCTTAAATATTTTATTACAATAAAACAGAAAATATAGTGATTTTTGCAAATGGCCGAATTCTTTATGTTTTGGTCTGCCATTTTGGAATGGTTAAACATGTTTATAAAAATTGTTCACTAAAATATTTCTTTTCAAAGGATCTTTGAAATGATGTACAATATGACACAACATTTTAAAGCTTTAAACATTTGCATTTGAACATTTTTAGATTTGGAATTCAAACCACAAGTTTTGGCATATTCTGTAAATAGAATAAAATAGGACTATTTTCATTGACTTCTCTACACTTGACTTAGTGGGATTTGGTGTCGTCAGTTTTATTGTAGCTCACACCGTTCTCCCATTATCCATTTAGAACACCTTATATGACTCACTCTGTATAATTATAAGAATATATCAACGTCAGCCATATGTCTATAAAACATGTATAGTGAAACTCACCTACTCGCCCACCCATGCACGTATATTTGCCTTATACAGTCACCCTCTAACATGTTTGTTACTACATAAAGGTCTTATGATGAATTCTTACATTCTTACAAAAGAGACGCCGACACAACGTTGTGCGTATTTTAAGGCGAATATGAATGATGATATGAGTGCAGGATGAATGTGGGTTAATTTAAATCTCAACGTAACAAACACAGTTTCTTGGTTGTTTAGACATGTAAAAAACTTATCGAACATACTATAAGACATTTTTTGCATAACATATTTTTATGTTATACTTATACATCCAAATATATAAATAAAAATAAATGCAAGGTTTTTCCGAAAATTAAATAAGTTCTAATTAGTAGTTTAGTATTAAAATGTCATGATACATTACTAATTACAACTTCGTATCAAATTTAAAATATTTTGCACATCTTTGTATCAGATATAAATTAAATTTGTGCATATTCTTGACGCAGTTTAAATTCACAAACACACTTCATGTCACTAAAGGCACACAAAGGCTACACCGTAGACAAATAGGATGACAGGTAAATGTTTCATCCCAAGTTAGACACAAGGTCTTACTTCCATACTTCATTTCCCTAGGGAAGGTTCGGCTTCACTCCTACTGTTTAAACTAATCTACATTTCGCAGGATTTTATTTACAAATGTGTTATCAAATTGGCTCCAGGAAACATGTATAAGTAGCTCCAGACCTCTATATAAGTATTTAGAACTAATTATTTACCAAAACATATTGTGACGTTTTTAATTTGTCCTAATTTATAAATAATTAATCGCTATGTGGGTTTTACAAATAAGCAACACGATATACTAAACAATTACTAAATTTATTGAATATATAAAATTAATTTATTGCAATTAAATTGATTATTTCCTTAATTTTAAACTATTGTGAAAAGTACCGTTGAATTTTAAACTACTCACCGTGAACTGCCAAAGTCCGTTTCCATTCCCTATGGAAAACGCTGTTTTCTCTTTGTCCTCCGGAGCTATCTCCACCTGCCAGTACCCGCTCTTCAAGTCCAGGGTCGAGAAGAACTTACAGCCTCCGAGAGCATCCAAAGTGTCGTCAATCCGGGGCAAGGGATAACTGTCTTTCTTCGTAGCATTGTTCAGTAGTCGGTAATCCACGCAGAACCTGGAAGTCCCATCCTTCTTCTTTACTAGTACTACCGGCGAAGTCCATGGGCTGCTGGAGGGCTCAATCACTCCATCCTGCTCCATTTCTTTTATTTTTCGCTCTGCCTCTTCTCTCTTCGCCCAGGGTAGTCTCCTAGGTATTTGACGGATTGGTCTAGCGTCTCCAACATCAATTTTATGTTGAACCACAGTTGTCCTACCTTTTGGCCCCGTAGCAGTTTCAAACACATCTTGATACTCTGTTATTAGCCTAGCAGCTTGCTTCGTTTGATCCAATGTCATTCCCCTGCATGCATCTCTTACAAACTCCGCTATGTCTTCTGGAAGGTTTTTATGGTCTGAAGAGATATTCCTATCAGCTTGTGAAACAGAAGAAACCGAAGAACATTTACCTAGGAGCCTACCTTGTTTCAGTGCAACAGGATGGTCATTCAAATTCATTATGCGGACTGGAACTTCCTTAGAAGATTTGAACAGTGTTTTCGCTACAAGTACCCCACGTCCAAGTTCCTCTTCATTTATAACTGGGTCCAACATTAAGCTCTGGCCTTCCGGAATAGTCTTGTCCATTTCTGCTCTGACCATCTTCTGAGTTCGAGGTGGCAGAGTGGCGTCCTTCAACAAGCGCACCCAAGAAGATAAATTCTTCCTGCGCTGAAGAGCAACTTCCTCTCCCCCAATGGTCGTCACTCCTTTCCTGAGGTCTAACTGTAAGCCAAGTTTTCGTCATCATGTCCATGCCAAGTATGACGTCCTCCTCAATGTCAGCTACAAGAGTGCGATGCTTAAGACATGCACCCCCAATGCAGAAGGTGGCAACTGTCTCCCCGCGGACGCTGGCAAAGTCCCCAGTCGCAGTCTTCACTGTCCAGGTCGTCGGAGTTATATTCATAGAGGAAGGACAAATATCTTCATTCAATATCGTCATCGTTGCACCAGTGTCCAGCAAAAGGCTTCTGGGCTCCCCGTTTACCAATCCGTCTATGTAAAGGCTGTTGGTCTGACCAGAAAAAGATGCTACGATGATGCTCTTAGCTAGGGCCTCAAGTTGCTGGGTTGACAGTTGCCCCTTCCCATCAACCCTTTTTAGTTTTCCTGCCTCTGCCCCCGAGAGGCTTTTACTCGGGCATTTACTTCGGGGATGGCCTAACTCTCCACACCCCCAACAGCGAATCTCCTTCTTCCGGTCCCTCAGGGCATCAAGCACTTTTCTTACGATGTCTTCTATCTTCATAGGTTCTTCTTCCTCTGCGTAGACTCTTCGCATACGTGCCTGGCCCCGGACGGATTGCTTTACGGCCTCAAACTCTAAGGCTTGCGTCAGGGCCTCGTTTAAAGTGTTAGGGCCAACATTACAGCCTGCTGCGTCTCAGCATCCCGCAGCCCATCGAGGAACCTTTTAATGGATAGGCTCTCGTAGACAGCTTCATCCACTGTGGGATAAGCGCCCCTCACTAATCGTGCGATGTCAGCTTCGAATTCTTGAAGACTCTCATTGGACTTCTGGTGATGACTACTGAGCTGAGATCTGTAGACCAGTTCCATGTGTTTATGTCCGAACCGCATTTCCAACCGTCTAATCAAATCTTCGTAATTCTGTCGCTCAGCAGGTGGAACGGTTTGCAGTACGCTCAGAGCTTCTCCACGAAGTGAAAGGCACAACATGGACGCCTTCGCTGATGATGGCCAATTGTAGATAGCAGCGGCAGTCTCAAACAAAGTAATAAAATCTTCCCAGGACATCTTTCCGTCAAAGGTTGGCAAACTTGCGTTATTTACGGGTGGACTCACACTGGGCCGAGGTTCTAGGCTGGTCAGTTGCTGTCCACTTCCTGAGATCCCAGGTGGTTCGTTGCAGGTTATTGACTCCTTCCTCCCCTGAACCATTTCTTCTAAAACCCTAATCCTATCACCTAATTGCTTCAAACGGTCATCTAATTGTTTTTTAAATTCGTTCGAACAGTCATCTAATTGTTTTTTAAATTCGTCTTCAACTTGGCAAATTTTATAATTAAATTCCGTAGCTAACTCTTCCTTCAAGGTTTTACAATTACTATTTAGTTTTTCGGTTAAGTCATCTTTCACTTCTTTTAAGTCACCTTTTAAGTCATTTTGTAATTTATGTAATTTCTTTGCATTTCCTTTTAAGTCATTTTGTAATTTCTCGACATTTCTGGTAATCATAGACTTAAGTGAACTAGCTTCAGTTTCAAAAAGGAATGTTTCTGGATCATCCCCTGCTTCTAGCATTGACTGCTTAAGTCTACTTACTAATACTGATTTTGTTCCAGTATGATCTAAGTCCCTTTCTTCTAACTCCCGCTTTAAATCAGCCACTTTTAAGTCTACTAACTTAACTCCACTAGATGCCATCATTATTTTGTAAAACTACGTCTGAACAATATAGAATTACAGTAAATGAATTCAATAAACAGCTTAACAATAACTATCAATAAATAAAAATATTAAACGTGTTGCTCAACAAATCTATCCCACTTCTGACACCAGTGTGACGTTTTTAATTTGTCCTAATTTATAAATAATTAATCGCTATGTGGGTTTTACAAATAAGCAACACGATATACTAAACAATTACTAAATTTATTGAATATATAAAATTAACTTATTGCAATTAAATGGATTATTTCCTTAATTTTAAATTATTGTGAAAAGTACAATTTACTATTAGGCCTACTGTTACAGTTAAACTAATTTATATTTACAATCTTAGATGGCATCAATAATTGGCAATCAATTACAACTACTAATTGCAAAGTGACTACTAAATTCCCTTCTTTTAATTACAATTCCTAGCTCTATAAAGTGGCTTTCCTAGATTCTCTACTATTATTTACAATTACTAACTATAAAGTGACTCTACTAGATTCCCTACTACCTACAGTCCAATGCTAACAGTTCACTCACATTTTCTTCAGTGTCCCTTCAGAAGTCGTCCACAAGTACCGCACTGCTCCTTCGTTGATCCCCACAACGAACCACTCACCGGTAACTTCTCCGTAGACCACTTCACTATACACGGACACTTCACTCGCACTGTAGAACTCACTCACTGTCGCCGCAAACACCCGGGCTGTAGGCTCTAGACTCACTGACTGAGTGACTGACTGACTGACTGACTGACTGACTGACTCGCTCTGGTATCCGAGCCGTATATATCACCTGCAGGTCTCTATCCAGAAGCTTCTCGAATTCCCCCTGCGCCCGAAGTTCCGTGACAGAGCTAGTTCGTCAACCAAGAACAGTCTAGAAGTCCATTGAGGTAAGGGCGTTCATGCGTAAGCCATTGTGCCCCAAAGGTTGTAAACAAGCAGGGCAGGTGGTCAGCGACCCATCCATTACTTCCGCATCACTGGTTCCCAGGATGTAGGCCACTCTGGATGTCACAATATGCTGTTGCGATCCAACAGGGTCATAAATTATAAAGCGATATTTCTTTGTGGCCACCAACTGTTTCTTTTATTTACACACATAAATCATATAAATTGCACAATACGATATAAACAAATATGAATTATGATACACTAACTTAACACTGTAAATGAACCTACTATTTTTATAGTGAATGTCTCTGAACATAATTGTCTTCGTTGATATTCTTTAATTGTATGCCACTATCGTGATATGTGACTGTTTAAAACATATCTTTTTGCTGTCATTACCACTATATATTGAAAACTGGTACTGCCACTGGCATTGGTAGAATTATTTTATCTTCCTGGCTCCCACCTAGAGGCAAATTAACTCTCATTCTCTTAGCATCTAGGGACTCATGGATTGGCCGCATAACCGGAAGTGCCTGCCGCATTCCACAACAGAGTGAGTGTGTGTGTGTGTGTGTGTGTGTGTGTGTGTGTGTGTGTGTGTGTGTGTGTGTGTGTGTGTGTGTGTGTGTGTGTGTGTGTGTGTGTGTGTGTGTGTGTGTGTGTGTGAGAGAGAGAGAGAGAGAGAGAGAGAGAGAGAGAGAGAGAGAGAGAGAGAGAGAGAGAGATTTAGCAACTTTGGTAATGTCCATATCAGTATACTTTCATTATACTTTATTTACTTGAATTCAATAGTGAATTCTTATACTATCCACCACAATTACAAGGGGAAATACAAAATAATTTGTGTTTTAATCTAAAGTCTAACGTATGATTAGACATTGGTGGAAGCGTAGCAAAGTTAAATATTGTTTTATAGTATCACAAAAAATAACGAAAGCTTAAGGTTGCAGTTTATAGTACACAATGAATTGTTTTCGTACGATATTATTACCTGAGGGACACGATGCAATACTGCTGTGACAGAAACTTAACCTTTGTCTATCAAAATATTTACTTTACTAACTAATTTACTTGTCCAAATTACAACGTAATTGATGTAGGTTTGCCAGGATATTATGGAGTGTGTTTAAAAACTCATATTGTCTAAAAATTATAAGTTTATTATGTATTTTGAATATGAGATTTATACTAAATGTTTAGTTTAATTTATCATGTATATATATTCAGTTAACAAATATATACTTAAAGGTTATAATGGCCCTCCCCACAATGAATATAGAATGGATTGCATCATATTATATATTATTCAAGTAAAGGTTTTAAAAATGTACTTATTTAATAATAAATAAAATAAAATAATACAGATTTTAAAAGGACTACAATAAGGACATGGCCCGACTTAGAAAATCCAAGGGCTTTTAATAAAGTAAAGTTTTCTAAAGAAAGTAATAAATTTAAGAGGCCATTTTAAAAGCACCCAACTTCATACTTAGTTATTTGAAAAGTTTTATACAGTTATTCTCTAATTTCAAATTGCGAGTTAAAAAAAGGAAAACAATTGTTTATTTTATTAATAAAACTTCAACAGGTATCATGTAATACAGCTATTATATAGTGTGTGAAGTGTTCATTGGTAGACACGTTTAATAGTATATAAAATGCATACCTAATTCACCTTCATTTTATTTAAATTGTTCGTGAAAAAAATCACCTTTTCAAATTATTATTTGTATCGAAAAATATAAAAATAAATACTATTTTCCTCGCAGGAGGAATACGTTTTCTAATGGTTTAATGGACCACTTTGCACCATAGAAATCCATGACATAGCCTCTTGGCATGACATCATGCCTGACTGCTTGTGTTTCGTACTTTAGGGAACTCTATGGACCGCGAAGATCAAGGCCAGACCCCTTGGCATATCTGAGTGCCTGACCACATGTGTAGCGTACTTTGTGGGACTCTGTAGACCATGAAGATGCAGGCCAGAACCACTTGACATCATTTAGTGCCTGACCACGTTTGTATCGTACCTTGTGGCACTCTGTGAACCGTGAAACAGAAGGCCAGAACCCCTTGGCATGACTGTGTGCCAGACCGCGTGTGTATCGTAACTTGTGGCACTCTGTAGACCGTGAAACAGAAGGCCAGAACCCCTTGGCATGACTGCGTGCCAGACCGCGTGTGTATCGTACCTTGTGGGACTCTGTGTACCATGAAACAGCAGGCCAGAACCCCTTGGCATGACTGCGTGCCAGACTGCGTGTGTATCGTACCTTGTGTCACTCTGTGGACCATGAAACATCACAGAACCCCTTGCTTAACTGCGTGCCTAACCACGTTTGTATCGTACCTTGTGATTCTCTGTAGACCATGAACCATGCCATGCAGGCCAGAACCCCTTCGCATCAGTGCGTTCCTAACCATATGTGAGGAGTGACTTATGGAACTCTATGGACCACGGGGATACAGGGAAACACCCATATCGATGACTGCAAGCCTGACCACGTGTGTAGCGTGCCTTATGGGACTATATGGACTTAGGAGATCTATGCTGGAACTCATTGGCATGACTGTATATCTCAAAACTTGTGAACCTTGACATAAGACTCTATGCACCACGGGGATACAGGCCTGAACCTCATGGCATGACTTCAAGCCTTACCAAGTGTGAACCGTTCCTTGTGGTACTTTATGAATACAAATTTATAACTGTGCGTGTGTGTGAGGGAAAATACCACCGTACGTGTATTTGGACGGACAAGTTGAAAAATAAAACTTTACATGTTTTTGCCCTGTCACATAACATAGTGCCTTGTAGTTACTTTTAATTACATGTTATTTCAAAGGTTTAAGCCCTTACAGGTATTTAAACAGTTTTAATTTTCAATTATTAATTGTAAGATAAACTAAAAAATATATAAATGTTAATATTAGCAATAAACTAGAGGTTTTCATAGCTTCGTCCTAAAATCATCATTTGGGTTTACAGGTTTCTTTATTTGTGTAGAAATGGTATACTTTAAAATGACATATTTTCAACTTATTTTTGTTTATATCGCTTAAATAACTATTATTTTTTAGCTTAGTATCCGATCAGACGCAGTAAACAAGACAATGCATTTCAGAGATTGGGGATAATAATCGAACTCTGTACTCACCAACAGTAAGGCCTGCCTACTTTAGTAAAGCAGATGGTCCATCAGATACTCTTAGACAAAGAAAAGCAGGTAACTGGATGTTCCGAAATTATTTCGTTACGCTTTAAGTATGTTAAACTTCTAATTAGAGTTTAAAACTTCTTTGCGCCAAAAACTACCTTAACCAAATTTAGTAAATAGTTCGTTTTTGGGCTAGACCAAACAAATTAACTCTATTAATTAATTTTAGTAGACTAAGTAACATATGTCAGTTTATATTTGATTTTTTGTAAAGTGTAATAGAAATAATAAATTAAAATAATGGTTTAGTTAATATTAACTCTAATGAGACGAATAGTGATCTAAAGCCAGTTTATGTTCGACTGTTTAAAATAACATATTCATCTTGGTTTGACATAAATCCGTTTTCAGGCTTTGACAACACCACTCTGTAGAGGGATGAAATATATATTTTACACCCCATTATTGTAATACACCCACCCCTTATTCATAACGAGACATTTTCCATCACATATACGTCACCACAAGGACTCTACGTCATGTTTGCATCTCATACTTCTCTGGTGACAGCAGTATAACTAGTTGTAACAACTAGAGCAGCTACATCACAGGGAGTATCCTTACTGACATTGTTCATCACATATACGTCACCACAAGGACGGGACCCTACGTCATGTTTGCATCTCATACTTCTCTGGTGACAGCAGTATAACTAGTTGTAACAACTATAGCAGCTACAACACAGGGAGTATCCTTACTGACATTGTTCATCACATATACGTCACCACAAGGCCAGGACCCTACGTCATGTTTGCATCTCATACTTCTCTGGTGACAGCAGTATAACTAGTTGTAACAACTATAGCAGCTACAACACAGGGAGTATCCTTACTGACATTTTCCATCACATATACGTCACCACAAGGACCCTACGTCATGTTTGCATCTCATACTTCTCTGGTGACAGCAGTATAACTAGTTGTAACAACTATAGCAGCTACAACACAGGGAGTATCCTTACTGACATTTTCCATCACATATACGTCACCACAAGGACCCTACGTCATGTTTGCATCTCATACTTCTCTGCTGACAGCAGTATAACTAGTTGTAACAACTATAGCAGCTACAACACAGGGAGTATCCTTACTGACATTTTCCATCACATATACGTCACCACAAGGACCCTACGTCATGTTTGCATCTCATACTTCTCTGCTGACAGCAGTATAACTAGTTGTAACAACTATAGCAGCTACAACACAGGGAGTATCCTTACTGACATTTTCCATCACATATACGTCACCACAAGGACCCTACGTCATGTTTGCATCTCATACTTCTCTGGTGACAGCAGTATAACCAGTTGTAACAACTATAGCAGCTACAACACAGGGAGTATCCTTACTGACATTGTTTATCACATATACGTCACCACAAGGACCCTACGTTATGTTTGCATCTCATACTTCTCTGGTGACAGCAGTATAACTAGTTGTAACAACTATAGCAGCTACAACACAGGGAGTATCCTTACTGACATTTTCCATCACATATACGTCACCACAAGGACCCTACGTCATGTTTGCATCTCATACTTCTCTGTTGACAGCAGTATAACCAGTTGTAACAACTATAGCAGCTACAACACAGGGAGTATCCTTATTGACATTGTTCATCGAAGTATTGGAAATCAAAGGTCAAGTTGATGTTTGAATCAAATATTTATAACTTTTTTGGATTAAATTTATTATAAATGTTGGTTAATGTTTAGTTGAAATACAGGATGTTTATAAAATCCCTTTCCCCCAGTTTTTTCTACAATTCAAATTTAAAGTATTTTTAAGATATGCTTAGCTATATAAATAGATGCTCTAACTTGTTAAGTAATATGGTACAATGGAATTAATCTGAGGTGCAAGATATAGGATTCAAATTTCACACTCTTTATGAGAATACAATCATACATCATGTCTATTATGTTTACCCGTTTACCCTAAAAACAATGGAATACTTAAAATCCAAAAATATTTTACTGTTTCAAAAATATCAGTTTGTTAAAGATGAAGAAGTCCACTTAAAATTTGTAATGAGAAGATTATCATGTGACATTGCCTTTTTACCCTGAAATAATTTTAATTTAAATTTCATAAGGGTTGTACTGTTTTCAATATTTCGCTCTTTTCTCTTTCAAAATCTTTCAGTGCATTGTTTAATGAATAATTACTGAACATTCCTTTAAATATTTCTCACTCTGAAAATGGCACTCGTAGTGCGTGAAGTATTATTGTGTTTTGTTGTATAAAATAACTACGAGCACTAATTATTGACTTTAGATCATACAAACACAATAACAGTGAGTATGTCAAGCAAACAATGAATAACGTTAAACATAATCAACTGACTTTAAACACTTAGAAAAAGACAGTTGTTAATATCAAGTACCGGTAACTCTCATTTAAATATTTTGAAAAAAATACTAACATTGTAAAATGAATATTAAATGCAATAAACAAAAAAAGTTTAAGAAAAGTAAAAGTTTTAACTAAGTATTAGTCCTCGTTTATTAATGTAAGTTATAACTCTATAATATCCACTGTAAAGAGCATACAAATCAATTGAATTTTTAAAATTTGTCAGCTATTTTCTCCAAAAATATTAGGGTTATGAAAAAACACAAGAATAAAAAGTCTTAAAATCACATTAAAACATAAAACTAAAAAATAAGTGGGTTTCTATTAAAACTTTTGAAGTTAGTTAAAACTTTTAGCCACCACATTGTTAAAATCAGGTTTTGATTAAAAAATCACCTCCTAAAATAGCGTTTGCTCATTGCTAATATATTAAAGAACAGTTCTTTTAGCCAGCGATTGATACACTCCTTTTGATCATACATGTATAATTATCTTAATTCAATGGATGATAAAATTAACAAAAAATAAACAGTTTAAACATTCTAGTACAAGTCAGAATATTACTATCAATAAAAGTAGAAACTTCCATTGGAGGGAAGGCATTGCTGAAGAGGATCTGATTTGATGGTTAAGGGATCGACCTGATACATACGGGTTCACTACAAGATTTTCTCACAAAATAAGCTTTCAATTTGTCTAAACATTACTTAACTTGGTTATTTGTTAAGAAATGTTATATACCTCAGAATTTTGAATTGTAATACTAACAGTTCCATCAGAAATAATATATACTTGTTAAGATTTTAAGTACATTTTAGCTCTACATACCAACAGAGTTTATAGCTAAAGAGACTAGAGCTAAAATGTACTTAAAATCTTAACAATAATTCCTATTAGACCATTTTTAATGTCAGAGGCTTGGAAAAAATATAATAATTTGGCATGGCTTGATATTTACATGGGAGCACTTAGAAAATTTGTTTCTGTCTTAAAGATATTGATAAAAAATATAAATTTCTTTAGAAAGTATTATGGACCAAGTATTTATAGAAATCTTTTTGTAACCTTGAACTTTAAAAATTAAGAATAATTACTTAGTAATGAATAAATTGTTTTGCCAAATATGGTTAAATATCCCTCTACATAAGAGAAAGCAAGGAGTATCTTGATCCAGTAAACGTACTTTTCACATTCACCAGGGGCCTGCCTCTAGTTTATGACTTATCTCCAAAAGCAGCTGTAAATAAGACCTATTGCTGAATTAGTGATCATGTAGGGGAAACGGTGAAATTAATGATATCTACACCTGCTACATCAAAACGTCAATTTGTGCTAAGATGTTGTTGATATTAAAAAATTTTCTGGTATCCTCTTTTATATATACCCGAAAGAAAAAATCTATATATGGATCGTAGATTTAAGATAAAGTAACACGTATTCTGTACTTATTGTATATGAATAAAGTTCTCTTTAATTTATAATCAACTGCCACAAAACATAATAACGTTGAATACTGAGTTTTATTCAAAAATACCATTAAAACTAAGATTATTCATATAGTATATTATTCAATTGATTAAGTCACATTTGGGTGTGAAAATTGTAAATGTATTACAAAATAACATTTACAGAAAAACTTCACTAATACCATTATATGTGTATGTTTGGATGTGTTAATTTATTACCAACGTACGTGTATGGGAGAGTAGGTGGGTCAATATTACTGTATGCGAATGAAAGAGTGGGTGGGATAATACTACTGTACGTGTATGGTAGAGTGGGTGGGTCAATACTAATGTATGTGAATGGGTGGGTAGGACGTTGGGTAGGGCAATGTTGTGAAAGGTTGATATAATCACGATCATATAAACGATTACAACAAAAGAAAATTTTGAAAAATGAGGTATTTGATAGTTATATACTCTATATGAACATGGAAAGTAAAATCACACTATACAATTACATTTAAAACATACATTTAAATAAATTAATATAGAATATAAATATAAACACTATCAAAACTGTCTTGTTCTTTTGATAGTGAATAAAATGTTTTAGAAAAGTCCTGTAGTTATAGATTAATGTTTTGTGTGTTTGTTTGAATTCTTCATGTTAAAAAGAATATTATTGAAAAATAAATTACTATTGTTATTGTGTAATTACCATACTAATAGTAATATTTTGTACAATAAAGTATCTAATCCGTTTTTCAAATCAATGGTTTACTTGATGGAAAATATAATAAGTGGGAGGAGAGTGTTTGCAGTATTTACGTGAACACAAGACACATAAGACATTTATCGCTTACCTAGCAACACAGGTTCCCGTTAAGGGGTTAGTATTGGCAGGCCTGGGCTATCAGTTAAGGGTTGAGTGTCCTCCAGACGCTCACCAAGTAGCCTGCGTCTAACGTTCGACATGACAGCAAAATATGATATAGCTGGGTGTATAGCCCATATTATTTATTTGGGCATCATAATATGAAATGCCCAAATAAATGTTACTTATCAAACAATGATAATTTGTTAGCCTTATGTTTATTTTAAAGAAATTAATCAATAAACGTGTTCGGTACATCTTATTAAATCCCAGCTAAAGTTATGCAACAATATAAACATTTTTTCAGTACTATAAATTGTTACAGGTTTAGTTTCTAATTATTTAATTTATGATCAACTGAATGAAGATTGTTTTAAAAAATATTATTATTAAAGGTTAATATTGTAATCAATTTATATCTACTTACCAAATTTACTACTTGTTGAAAATAGAAGTGATAACAAACAGATAAACTACTAAGTTTGTTAAGAAATTATATTTTTTGTTTTTATTTTTTTATATTACTTTTATAGAACTTGTTTCTATGTTGGACTAAAACAGAAATTATCTATGAATCTAAAAAACGTACTAATCACAGTAACTTAAAATTATAAGGCGTGGGACCATGACACTTGATGCTCTAGATGCATACTAAAACAGGATTTTAAAACAGTCTCTCTCAATAAGCAAAATTTAAGAACATAATATATACTCCAATACTGGTAAATTCAATACTTTGTTAGCATTGTCATGGTAATGAGATATATTAAGAAGGTGACTTGATTAGCTGCCAAGAAGGGTTAAGGTGGCGTAGTGTCAACGAGCTATGAAATGATAAAACCAAAATAACATGTACAGTAATTGTTACATACAATCATTCTGTAGTTGCTACATCCAGTTACAATAATACTAATTTATAACACATGTTAAATACATCATATGTTTTCAATAATTAATTTGATTTGACAGTTGTTTTGTCAAATTTTGTGTTGAAAATTTAGGCTACATTACATTTAAGTTGTTGTGTCAAAGAAGAGGTATATTTTCATTTATTACAGTTAATTATACAATATTTTACAAATCCAGAAACATTTATTGGTCCTCCTAATCTAGATTGTTCCATTAAACATTTTTTGAAAATCCTTTGAATCAGGAAAACATAGCAGAACTAAAACTTAGGTTAAGTAGCCTAAATTAGAACAGTGCTAGGTTGATTTTGAAAATGTTCAAGACAAAATAGAAAATCTTGATGACGAAACAGATCATTCAGAAGAACGGGAAGATTTTGAAACACAGTATTTTATATTATTTTCACATGTTCAGATGCACGTTTCCTCAGACACTCACACACAAAGCAGTAGTCGCATGACAAGCACACATTCGACTTTAAATACTATTCTAGTAAAACTCCCTACTGGAAGGGGAGGGTTAGGGTGGCGTAGTGTCAACGAGAAATGAAATGATAATACCAAAACAACACGTACAGTAATACTTTAGTAAAAACTGTCACCAGTAGACTAAATGCCTTAAATGATAATGTTAGACCTTAACTATTATGAAATGTTCATATTGTGATCATTGACTATAGAAACAATAGGACTGTCCGCTTTTATGGGTCCCGTTTTTACTCTAGATCGAACTTGGTTTACGTTAAGTTTTCACAGGTACTACCCTTCTCTCTCTCTCTCTCTCTCTCTCTCTCTCTCTCTCTCTCTCTCTCTCTCTCTCTCTCTCTCTCTCTCTCTCTCTCTCTCTCTCTCTCTCTCTCTCTCTCTCTCTCTCTCTCTCTCTCTCTCTCTCTCTCTCTCTCTCTCTCTCTCTCTCTCTCTCTCTCTCTCTCTCTCTCTCTCTCTCTCTCTCTCTCTCTCTCCCTCTCTCTCCCTCTCTCTCTCTGTCTCTCTCTCTCTCTCTCTCTCTCTCTCTCTCTCTCTCTCTCTCTCTCTCTCTCTCTCTCTCTCTCTCTCTCTCTCTCTCTCTCTCTCTCTCTCTAACTCTCTTCATCCCTCTCTCTGTCTCATCCCTCTCTCTGTCTCATCCCAGCACACGCTTAAATGACTACTAATACCAGCGGCATGGCACGTCTGACTGCCACTGTTAAAACTCCCATTTGATGTATTCTTTTAAGTTTCCTCAACCATTTCCATCGCCATTTTCTCATGAGGGCTTTGGACCTTAAACGTCAAATTTAAAAATGGCAGCTCCCGTTTAGTAGAGATTACCTATTAAACAGGTAATCCCTGCTATAACCCCTGCGATAACCTCCCAAATTTCATTATATACAATATCTTACCAGATTTCTAAATACTTACAAGTATTTAAAAAATATATAAACAACAAAGTTTACTTTCAGTCTTAAGAACAATTTTTGAAAAATCGCTAAAATCAGATAAATTGGATCTTTCAAGGGCTACTAATACAGACCCAACTTGTTCTTCTTCATTTAAATGGTATTTTCCCCTATTCCATATAATGTAATGTAAATAATCGACCATCCTTATAAAACGAGAGCTAACATGTTTAAACTTTCCGTTGACTGTCCTAAGCCCTCATGAGGAAATGGCGATGGAAAATGGTTGATAAAACTGAAAAGAATAAAGCAAATGGGAGTTTTAACAACGGCAGTCAGACATGCCGTGCCGCTGGAGTTTTAACAACGGCAGTCAGGCGTGCCGTGCCGCTGGAGCTTGGAGGGGATACGTGGCAATGTCGCGGGGATTTGATGTCGTGAGGGCAATGCGTTTAAAAGCGTCGCTAACGGCTGACTGCACGTCTTGACGATATCAAATAAACGTCAATTAAAAATCGCTGATCAACAGTTATGGTTGAAAGCCATTTTATTTGGTTTGCATGAATCAATCCGATACTAACAGCACCAAATTATACTGAATACCAGTTATCACATTCGAATAACAGTTAATACACAAACACTACAAGAACTTAAAAAATAATTAAGTTACAATTGTTAAACTTCAAGGTAACGTTTGAGAACTATTGACAAAGACTTGGTAAAAGTTAAATTTACTTCAAACGTCAATTCAATATTTTATTGTTTTTATGTTGATGGTTCGGTAGAAATTGCGAAAAACCTGTGCTTTTTATAAACAATTGCTATTAAAAGAGTGTTATCGAAAAATGAAAATTATTTGACAGATGTGGTACAACACGCGATTAAATTCTCTATAATACAAACAAACAAAATTTCATAATTATCATTATTCGTCTAGGTACAGTGTCTTTTCAAACTCGGATCTACATAATTTTGAAATGGAGAGTACTAGAGCTAATATTACAACAAACAATCGTCCACGCGATAGTTAAAACCGGTCACTATTAGATACAGGCAAGCGTCTACAGCAAATGCATTGCCTTGGAAATTATGTTTTTAGGGAACATATAACAATGATTCAACGATTCTTCTTTCATTTAATATATAATATACATTTTTACCTCACTATATCAGGTCCTTAGTAAAAACAATGGTAAAGCGTGTGAAATAGATCATATGAATATATTATATCACATATTTATTGATATTATTAAAATTCAATAACAGTAATTACATAATTAAAGTAGTAACCTAGTTGAAAACGTCCTTATTTTACACAAAAATAGCCTTTGGTGAAGTTTCTTCACTAAGTTGAAAAAAAGAACAGAGTTTATCGGTAGTAGTTCACAATGATATGCTCTTACCAAGTTGTTAAAATGCCAGATATAATGACGTTACAAGATAAAAAAGAGTACGAGAGACTTATCCTGTGTCTCAACTCTCCTCATTCACCTTCAACTTTGAGGAGGCATTTGAAAAATTCAGAATTGTAAAACTAAATTTTTACGGAAAAATGTTTTTTATAGTAATTTATTATTAAGTAATTGCGTAATTTAATAGAATCTCAAATTTTGCATCAACATGAATTCTATGAATATTGTTCTTGAAACAAAGCATTAGTTATTAAAAAACGACATTCGCCCATACTTACATATGGGCATTAACATAGTTATTGGAAAATTATAACAGATAAATTTAAGGAATCGAAATTTAATGACATGCCTCTGTTGTTAAGTTTTATTAAGCATATTTTTGGATTTCCTCACTTAGCTACTACACATAGGTAAATTAGAATTGTTAAAAGATACATGAGTATAAGAAAAATGGACAATGCCACTGTACGTGTAGGGGTTGGTGGGTGGGTCAATGCCACTGTACGTGTAGGGGTGGGTGGGTAAGTCAATGCCACTGTAGGTGTAGGTGTGGGTGGGTGGGTCAATTCCACTGTACGTGTAGGGGTGGGTGGGAAGGTCAATGCCACTGTACGTGTAGGGGTGGGTGAGTTGGTCAATGCCACTATACGTGTAGGTTTGGGTGGGTGGGAGGGTCAATGCCACTATACGTGTAGGGGTGGGTAGGTTTTGTGAAAAAGAGAAACCAGTCTTAATATTATGTAAACAATCTAGGTCGTAAAGTTTGTTTGCAGTAATAGCCCATCTAATAGATCAGATTACATACCCAATGGTATGGGCAAACAAATGGATCTATAGAATAAAAATTACGCTATATTGTAGAACGGTTACAATACACCACAAGCTCTAGTCCCGTATGTTGCTACACCACAAGCTCTAGTCCGTATGCTGCTACACCATAAGCTCTAGTCCCGTATGTTGCTTTAACATAGGCTCTAGTCCCGTATGTTGCTACACCACAAGCTTTAGTTTCGTATGCTGCTACACCATAAGCTCTAGTCCCGTATGTTGCTACAACATAAGCTCTAGTCCCGTGTGTTGCTACACCATAAGTTCTAGTACCGTATGTTGTTACACCATAATATCTAGTCCTGTATGTTGCTACACCATAAGCTCCAAGTCCGGTATTTTACTGTGCTTCTGCTCATGTGAACAATTTCCAAAACACCTAAATATTAGAAGAAGTGTTTTTCGTGCCGTTCCCCATTCACAACACCGATCCGTTCTGATATCTGAGGGAATTCAGGTTCACACCATCGAATCAGTTTCCCGGCCTAGATAGAACGCTAAAAAAGCCTACTGGAAGACATTTCTATCAAGGCTTGAAGATGGTATCAAGTTGATTTCATATTTTTAAAAGAATTATGATCTTTTCGTTAGCTTCGTTGTTTTTATTTTTCTATTTTTTTTTTCTTTTTCAAAGGTGTGTACCCCGAGGGGCTTAAAAAAAGAATACATACCAGGATGGAGCCGATACTATTACAATCTAAATGTTTAAAAACACCGACAACATTAACACAGGTCCTTGCACTCTCAATGAGAGACAAGTAGGTAGATACAATACAAAACCTACATTTTACCCACAGAAGCAGACATGACTTACTTCGCAAAACTATCCACCGGTAAGTCCTTTTGTGGATAGATCAACAAGCTATCAATATCACTTTTTGAAAACAGCCATTCTTTTAATTTCATAAAAAAACTTATATTAATTTTGCATTGTTGTGTGTAGCTTTGATAATGGTTAAATAATTTTCAAGTCAAACAGATAAAAAAATTCTGAAATATGATATATTGAGTTCCCTTGGTAGCAATGGTTTACTGAAAGTGAACTCTTACCAAAACAGCACAACCAAGATAGATATTGACCCATAAATGAGCAGTTACCGGCAATACAAACTTAACACATGAAATACACTGCGCTGTTCAATTAATTTAACACATTACACATAAAATTAGATTCAGTAATCAACAATAGTTTTTATTTCTTCTTTTCTTTTCAACAATTAAATTACAGTAAGAAAACACGCTAAGGTTATGTCACTTTGTTTTGTTTACTGTCACAGCATTACATTTCACACACTGCCGAACTGAGTGCTCTAGAAGGAACGGGACGTAGAGTAGAGAACGGGAATATTTTGAAGCCAACAAGATAAAATGATCTACAAACTTTCACTCATTATCTCCAAGTTCTGTTGTAGCCACATTAAACTGTTATTGTTTACCTTTGACATTGTAATGCATAGTTAGTAAAATAATAATAAGCTGGAATTTGTATAGTTAATGATAGGTGCCTGATCTAGACCGCCCAATGTTTATAACTATTACAAAACAGTTAAAATTAAAAAACCAGTTTTATTTTCTTTTTATACTCACCGACAAGTTTTGCATAGCATGGCGAGGCCTACATTTTATATTCAGATAAATGAAATAAATAAATGTTTAAATTTGTTCACAGTTTAGGGCTAATGTCATAATAAACAGAGTAATAAATAGTCTGTTCTTCATATTCAAATTATTTCAGATGTTTATTTTAAATTTGTTTATATATTTTTATTTGTAACAAATGTACCACATTAATTAGCTGTTTATGATTCAGGTAACTTTGTAATTGAAATGTATCACAAAATACAAAACTCAAAATTACCGAAGTGTTGAGCCCTTTCATATACTTAAATTAGCAATTAATGTTTGCTTATAAAATATGAGGAACTCTGTAATAAAGTCCTTCTTTGTAACGAAACATTAATCGTATCAGATTGAATAATAATAATAATACCTACAATTATTAGGTGGTGTAAATAGGAAGCTTGCTAGCTTGTGGCCTAGTTTATTCATTATCAGCGGAATAATATACGAAAATGTCTATGTATAGATAATGTGATACAAGTGAAAGCAATGCCTAGCAAATCAGATTGAATGCTATTTATCTGAATATTTTGAAGGTTGTGTAAGTAGTATCCTTGATTTCATTAAACTACGTAATGGACATTTCCTGTGACAAATGTGGTAATAGACTAATGGCTTTTATGGATAACGTAACACTTGAATTGTTTGAAACACGATTACAGTATTTGCAATAGTGACATATTTTTATTAATTTTTTATATGTGATTTATTTTTAAATAAATGAATTTACTACCTTATAATATAGTTGATTGTCATCTAATCCTACACAATGTTTAACAAAATTCATTACCTAATATATAATTTAAAGTAACTCGTCAATATTTCTAAGTCATATATATTGTAAGTCATATATATAGGGCATATATATAGGAAATGTACACCATGTATTATAGTTAACCTACTTTACGCAGATAACTAAAATGAAATCATTTCTGGAAATTGTATGCGTATGGATTGTCAAATAATTTTTTGTTTTAAAATATTTTTTAATTAAAAGAAAGAATTAGGTTAGGGTATATTAGGTTGGGTTAGGTTAGGCCTTTTAGTTGTGTTTAAACTAAGAAAGTTAACTAGTATACTAACGGTATATGAGATACAGAGACTCTATTGAAGCATGTATTCAGAATTAATTGAACTGAGAACTAGTATTATGTTGTATAGTGAGTCAGAAACGACCGAGGTCTGAGAGTAAGATATGTAAACTGGAGGTTAATGAAGTATCACCTTGATTCAAAGAACACTGCTGGTGAGGCTACGTGGCTCCTAATAAGGTTAGCCTACACCTCTAGAACGAAACTCTATTATGTCTGATTGGTAGTAGTACATAATAAATTATATTTTCGGAAACATTATTGCATTTATATATTACAAGATAACCTATACATCAAATACTTACAACTCCGATGAACCATGACTTACTCAGTGGAGGGGCCGAGTTAGGAAAGGTTAACATTGAAAGAGCAAACGACAGTAAAGTAAACCTTTTTTGTACTTTTATTAGCTTAATAACAAAAACAAGTTCTACTTGGGTTTGATATGAGATTGAAATAAGATACAAAGTACTAACTATCTAATTTTTCTATTTTGGAGGCTATGGAAATGATTCATACCAACGAAAGCTATTATTTGTTAGTTTACAAATATTGACCCATTTTTTATATTTCAATTTTTACTTCACCGTTAAGACGAAATATTAATAATTGCATGAATAATCGTAACGTAGAATATTATACCTCAATTAATAAAAATATTGGTACCGATTTATATAAACTTGATTTATTTCACATCTGTAGTGTTTTTTTTTCATGGTAAAATATTAAAATATGAATGATATTGAAGTATTATGTATTATATTTTATTTATTTTACTATTATAATTCATATAAAAACCTTACATTACTTCTTATAAAAATCTTATAATTTGGAAATATTAACAATGTATAAATCCATATTTACTGTATATTTACGTATAAAGACGTAACTTAAACATTATGATTACAAATTACTTGAGACCCAAAAGAATTAGTAATTAAATGTCAGTGATAGCATGTAATCCTTAAGGGTTAAGAAAAAAACAAACATGCTCATACATCAAGAAACTTGTATACAACTTTTTACTGAAAATATATGTTGCTGAATAAAAACTAAGTAGAATTTTGTAATATCAATGATACATCTGATGTTATTTATTTTATTTCTACTCATAGATGTTTAGATAATAATTTGGAGCTACGTCATCCTACTCTCATGCAGTACCAGGACAAAAGCCATAATATAAAGTATACTAAAAGAAAATTACTATATTGTAAAGATAATTATGTAACTTTTTCGATTTCGTCTAACTGTATTGGGGATTAACTTTATTACATAAAGATTTGTGTCTAAAATTAATTAACTTTATGGTATTTCTACTGTGGATTGTAGTTAGGCTTACCTAGAAGTGAAGTTAACATGTTTTTAGTTTAAGATAGCATAATGGTTTCCAACAGGATACATAATGTGTTTATTATCATAATGTATCAAGACATAACTAACACAAAAAAATTGCTTAAAATATATGTATTGACATTTAATCATACATAAATATTCTTGGTCAAAAGTGCTTTCTAAGTTTTTCTCTTTTGTAGATTGTGTAAATAATTCATGTCAACAAGAGTTGTGTTCTGTCGAATTCAATCAATCCACTTATTAAATAATGTTTCAAAAACACATCACAAATCTATAAAGTACTTGACTATTATAGTCATTATAAAACTAAGCAGATAACCTCCAACAAATTGTACACTTAAGTAACTCAACAACAGATCTAAGTTCTACTTAGGTTAGATAGGACAATTAAATAAGTTGCAGACTACTTAGAGAGTCTCTTTGATGTATTACATTTCCTTACAAACGTAACTTTATAGAAACTGGTCACTTCTCTAGAGCTATTGTTTTTGTGATACTATCCATCTTATGGTTAGTAAAACTTTGATCTATTATCTGAAATTGAGCGATAAACCACAAAATTATTTAAGTAGGCTAGTTCCGTGTTCATATAAATATGTAATAAACATTCAAAATCGCAAATGTCGAATATAAAAGCACTTTATTAATTTTATGCTATAAAACATATCACAATTTTTCACTTACGTTATTTATTTATAAAATATGTTAATATCTGTAACGGTTTTTGTTATGAATACTAAAAACTGCCATAAAATGTAAATAAATTGACGGACGAAGAAGTCCACGTTTCCTTTAACTAGTTCATCATTGTCAATAGAGTAAGAGTGTTTCAGTATTCCTAATGTTTCAGATTGATGCCATTGACATCTATCTGACTGCAAATTAAGCATTCATTTAGTACATAAAAACATGGGACTGCTAACAAAAGTTTTCTTGACAAACTTTGCAATATCTGGTTTAACACTCTTTACGTTTTATGTTAATTTATTTCATTATATAAATTATTGGAAATGAACACAATTGTTAACTTAATATTTGAATATTAAGTTAACAATTAGCCATTTCAATTATCACATGGCGTACCAGTGGTTCATTCATGTTGTAACATTTTGGTTTTGACATTATATTTAGGCTGTCAGGGAATAATAGAGTCGGATCTATTTGGACCTCGAGGGACTAACACATTCTCAGCATTGAGAACACAAACGGCAAAGTATCAATGATGATAAATTATGTATCTACCTGATAATTTAGTTTACTTTGTTTGTAATCTTAATTTTATTTGTTTTGTATGAATACGAAAAGATATAACTCATTTAAATTTTCCATTTTGTTTATTATATTCATTTGATTTTATTATACTAAATAACAAATAAGATGAATGTTCGGCAAATATTTTACTTTGTAACACAGACATGCAAAACAGTCCAATTGACCTTTATTGTTGCTGATTTAACTAAGTAGGTACTTCTTAGTTTGTGTATTAATTGTATGTTATTGAAGTCAGTAGATGTTTTATAATCACCTCTGAAAGGAAAGGCATTTTAACTTAATATTACTGTCCAAACCTAATGAATTGTGCTGGAAAGTTAATTGCCATCAATTATATAATGTCTGTTGGTTGTATATTAGTTTAACTGATTTACTTTTTATCGTAGTCTGACGAATAATGATATAACAGTTTCTATAGCTTAAAATTAATTTATGAAATACCACAAGAATTAGGATTGTTTATACTTGTTTTAACGTAAATTATAAAAGAACTCAACTTTCGTGGGGCCAAGTTTTCAGATTACTTATAAAAGGGTCAATCAGTGCTCTGTACTCTGCTCGGAAAGTTTTGCTGTAGCTGCCGTATCACTGGTGACTAAATAGGCTTTGACTCAAATTAATTTTAATTGCTTATTAGTGACCACAAGTTACTTTTAATTCTTTTTACTGTCACATGTAAGTAAGTACAAGCCACTAAGTCAAGTAAATCAGTCTCAGCCACGTTCTTTAATGAAATTATGCTTCAAATGAATCAAGAGAACAATAAAATGAGTTTTGGTACTATAGTAAAACGTGTTGTCCTAGTGCCTTCACATTGTCGCATATTAAAGTTAGTAAACGGTTGAGTGCTTTGCCACCTGGACTACAATCCGGTGATGCCTACGTTGGATTTATAGTGTTAGGCTGTCCTACTAATGACCCTTACTACAACTAGTAGGGGTCATTAGTACTAACGATTTGGTCGTGAAGTAAGTAATAATTTTTAGACTTGGTAATATTTTATCCACTAAGTATTTTCAGTTTCGTTTATTCATTATTATTATATTTTTTCAATTGTGTTGCTCAGTTCTGTTTCAATTTTGGCTTTTTCACCTTCACTATTGAAGCTTACAGATAGGATTTCGAACTGTCTAGTTTTGCAAAACGATATAACTATCCTATTTATAGGTATCCAATAAAAATTGGGATTATAATTTTACTTCTTATCATTACTTTTGTTTTATAAGTCTTCAAATGTTCAACAATGAGATAAATTTAGCTTTAAATTAACAAAAAAAGATTGTTTAAAACGTTGGGTATTGTATAGGGAATGTTTTGTTTCTGCTTATATCTCCCACTCTTGAAGAATTCTGATAGCAATAGTATTAGCTACCATATTATTAATTATGTAAATAACGTAAAATAGATATCGTTGGTGACAGTATAAATAATGTAAGACATGTTCAATTCATTAATCTACGTTGGGAACTCAAAAAACATAATTTCTATTGCAATAAAAACTGTATATAACACAATATGAATGTTATTATTGAATAATGTATTTGTATGTATTTGCTATTGGAGACTAAACATAAAATAAAGTTGCCAATTTATATCTAACAGCAGTTCACCAATACATGTATCACCATGTATCCACCTTTCCATATTCATCACTCCGGTGCATACAACACATAACCTATGTACACCAAACTCTAGGGATACTCACTCATCTGTTTTCTATTTGTTGTCCTATTTATATGAACGCTTGGTATTTTATATATATATATATTATATAAAAAATACCAATTATATTACATGTACCCTACACATACAGTGGTACTAACCCACCCACCCGCCCCTACACGTTCAGTGGTACTATATTACAAATTGAAAAACTACAATACATATTGACCCACCCACCCACCCATGCACGTACAGTGGTACTGACCCACCCGCCCACCCATACACGTACAGTGGTATTGACCCACCCACCTTCCCTACACGTAGTGGTATTGAGCCACCCACCTGCTCATACACGTAGTGGTATTGACCCGCCCGCCCATACACGTACAGTGGCATTGACCCGCCCTCACACCCATACACGTACAGTGGCATTGACCCACCCGCCCGCCCATACATGTACAGTGGCATTGAGTTGGTTGTATAGTACCATTGTACGTGTATGGGTGGGTGGGTAGGTTAGTACCATTGTACGTGTATAGGTGGGTGGGTAGGTTAGTACCATTGTACGTGTATGGGTGGGTGACATTGTACATGACGATTGCTAACAGAGATAGGGATAAATAGCTCCGTTAACTTGAGCTGTGACGGTGGAACTTAGGTTAACTTTACATATACTAGTGGGTCAATACCACTGTACGTGTATGGGTGGGTCAATACCACTGTACGTGTATGGGTGGGTCAATACCACTGTACGTGTATGGGTGGGCAGGTGGGTCAACACCACTGTACGTGTATGGGTGGGTCAATACCACTGTACGTGTATGGGTGGGCGGGTGGGTCAATACCACTGTACATGTATGGGTGGGAAGCTGGGTCAATACCACTATCCGTGTATGGGTGGGTCAATACCACTGTACGTGTATGGGTGGGTCAATACCACTGTACGTGTATGGGTGGGCGGGTGGGTGGGTCAATACCACTGTACGTGTATGGGTGGGTCAATATCACTGTACGTATATGGGTGAGTGGGTCATTACCACTGTACGTTTATGGTTGGGTGGATGGGTCATTACCACTGTACGTGCATGGGTGGGCGGGTGGGTCATTACCACTGCACGTGTATGGGTGGGCGGGTGGGTCATTGCCACTGCTTGTGTATGGGGGGGGTGGGTGGGTCATTACTACTGCACGTGTATATGGGTGGGTGGGTGGGAAGTACTGGGTTATATTAATGAGAAGTAAATTACTTTACTTCTCATTAATATATATATATATATATATATATATATATATATATATATATATATATATTTATTAATGAGAAGTAAAGTAATTTAGTTCTTCTTAAAAATTATTTTTTTACATTTCAAATTATTTTCAATGTATTTACTTTCAGGATATCATAATATTATACTTCATATAATTTTCAATATTAAATGAGTTCTAACTATAAGCCACTCCATGTACTCTGCTATAGTCAGTGTTATTATTGACTGTTGGGAACAAGAAGACTGTCCCTTCATATGGTTTCCGTGAAGCCGGGTTTTCTTTATGGTGAAATTAGTTCTTGTTTGTTTTCGCAGGTAGGACCATTCGAGTTTCGCTCTCCGTTTCTCTCCAAAACAAGCTGTAGTAATTTATATCTGAGATCATAGATGATAACATGTCGTACAAGCACTTATTTTGGGTTGTTCATCGATATATAGCAGCACAGGCATGCGTCTACAGCAAATGAATTGACTTGGTCTGTCTGTTTGTTACTTTGGTGTTGATTCGTATTGTTTTTAAAACCCGTTATTTACTAATAAACTAACTAAAAACCAAATAAGCTATTTATCAATTAACCAATCGTACAGGTCAGCATCTGTATAAAGGTCAAACTTGCTTAGGTAATCTTCCATATTATTTGTAAGTTTTGATCTACTGATTCTATAATAAGATTGAATAACAAATTGTGCTTAATCATTGTCAGAGATTCAATTTTGTTTTGAAAGTGACGGTTATAGAATTGGCCTCTTAAAATGTTGGGTTAGGATATTACAATATATTTGGAGGTTTTACTCTTTAACTGTCAGTTTACAAAAACGCTTTGTAAACTAATTGTGATGTTTATGTTCATATCACATGTTGATATGAACATACATACACACACACACACACACACACACACACACACACACACACACACACACACACACACACACACACACACACACACACACACACACACACACACACACACACACACACACACACACACACACACACACACACACACACACACACACACACACACACACACACACACACACACACACACACACACACACACACACACACACATGGACCATCATCTTACCGCCCACTCTGTATGTTAGATACGGCAGGTAAAATATTGGAGCGCATAATTCATCAAAGGATAGAAGCTGTGGTTGATCCACTTCTAGCAGATAACCAATATGGATTCCGGAAAGGACGAGCAACACTTGATGCAATCAACTTGGTCGTCAATACAGCCAAGGAGGCAATCGCCGGAAAAAGATGGAAAGGTGGTACGAAAAAGTATTGTTTGGTGGCTGCTTTGGACATCAAGAATGATTTTAACTCCGCCAACTGGCACTGCATTATGCGAGCTCTCGAAGACAAAAAAGTACCAGAATACCTGCTTCGCATGGTGGCAAGCTACTTTTCGAATAGGGTGCTACAGTATGACACAAAAAATGGCCCGAAAGAGTACGATATCACTGGAGGAGTACCACAAGGTTCAGTTCTTGGACCACTTCTATGGAACATCATGTACGATGGACTCCTGAGAATCGCGTTGCCATCAGAGGTCAAGTTAGTTGCATATGCCGATGATGTAGCTGTTGTGATAGTGGCGAAACATCTAGAGGAGATAAACCTGGCCTTCGATATCACATTTAGTCGGATTAACCAATGGATGGAGATGATGAACTTGGAGCTAGCCAAGCAGAAGACTGAAGCTGTGCTCATTACCAGCAGACAGGCGGTAGAAACAATCAAGTTCGAGGTCGGAGAACAAGAGATCACATCACAACCATTTATCCGATACTTAGGAGTGATGCTTGATGCTCGACTTAATTTCAAACAGCAGGTCGACTATGTCAGTACGAAGGCGTCAGTAGTGAGAGCGAGCTTATCACGACTGATGCCTAACGTCGGAGGACCAAAGCAGAGCAGAAGGCTGCTGTTGTCATCGGTAGTCACATCGGTGCTCACATACGGAATATCCATTTGGGCCGACGCACTAGACACGCAGGAATCATGGAGAAAGGCGGGCCCAGATTATCGACAGAGTGCTCTGAGAGTAGCCAGCGCTTTCCGCACAATATCTGAGGAAGCAGTCTGTGTCATTTCTGGAATTCTCCCACTTAAAATCCTAGCCGAAGAACGATGGGCTCTGTACCATCGAAAGAGGATGACCTCACTAAGTCCTGATAAACTGAGAACTGAAGAGCGACAATATAGTATAGCACGATGGCAGCACCAATGGGATGCTGCAGAGAGAGTCAGGTGGACGTACCGTCTTATACCGAAGATAGTAGGCTGGCTGAACCGAAATCATGGAGAGGTCAATTACTATCTCACACAGATGTTGTCGGGACACGGCTGCTTCCGAGCTTATCTTCACCGTTTCAAGCATGATGATTCCCCGGAGTGTCCAGGAGTCGCTGAAGATGTGGAGCATGTGTTTTTTGAGTGTCCTCGTTTCAGCCAAGAACGTGAAAAGTTATAAATGATCCTCAACAAGAGAATCAAAACAGAGACGATAGTAGAAGAAATGATATCAAGTGAAACTGCCTGGAATGCAACAAGTGCATTCGCTACGGAAGTACTTACAGAGTTGCGTTCCATAGAAAGAAGAACAGCAAAAGCTAGAACTTAGAAGGAAGGTAGAAACAACACCTTAGTCACCCGAAGGAATAGCGATAGCTAATTCCTCCCCCCGCGATGTAATGCCTAGACGGCGGTTTCCGTGGGGGATTAGAGGCCAGAAGACAGGAGTGGTTTTAGTGAGTATGGGCGCTAGTGTCAAGTTTAGTACGACACTGCATCGAGTCTCACATATCCAGGCAAATAACTACTATAATCAATAACATCACCAATAATAACAACTATGGGCCTCTGCCTGGAATGCGTAAATGCATTTCCACTTCTGTAAAAAAAAAAAAAAAAAAAAAAACACACACACACACACACAGAAAAACTCAGGAGCTCCCCAAGTATATGGGTACTATCACTGGTTATATACACTTACAATATATATCTCATGTAATAGGAATAGTTGTGCTTAAAACTTGTTAAGATAGTGAGGTATATTAATACAGCTGGTTTAAACTTGATTTCACTTGAATGGAACAATACAACTGCTCCATAATGAACTAATTAAAAGCGAATAATTTGAAACACCCGTATTTAATTGTATATATGGGTGTATAAAATGAATGGTACTTTCAAGATTGTTACTAGAGCATTTTGGCAGGATTTACCTTCCGAAGGTAAGCCTAAATTATACCTCATTTGCTATTGGATAGTATTGTTTCAACGTTATATTCTGTATTGCGTATGGATCTATCCACATATTTTGCTTCTTAAAATAAATCATTCTTGGATTTAAATTAAACTATTATCAAAAGCCAAATTAGAACACTAAAATGTTTTTTAACTTCACCCGCCAGTTAGATTGGACTTACGGGCCATGTAACCAGTCCTTTTCTTACCAAGTTACATTAATTCAAATTTCTTGATTAATTTAATCAAGGTATTCTTTAAATTAAAATTCTTTAATTTTATTTTAGTCACACGTTGTTGGGTGACAATTTGCAACAAATTCTTTTTGTAACGTCGTTACATTGATTTAAATTATTTACGTAATTTGATAATTATTTATTAAATTAGAGCATTATTCTTTACTAGATCTCAGGGTTCTATAAAAGGATAAATCGGTGGAGCTGTATAATTCAAGAACTCAAAATTTACTTTATAACATTACTTTTTATTTGACATAATCTTTTAAATTCATCTTCTTAATTTGTTTTCAATAGTCAACAATAAAATTTTTACTCTATTTGATTATTGTCATAAATGTAATTGATAACAATATTATTTGATTATTTATTCTAAACTACACTTATCTGGGGACATATGAAGTTCTCGTAGAGCACTACTCGAACCAATTTAACTTTTGAATATAAATTATTTAAAAAAAAAAAACTTTATTATTGAATTGCTTTATAATATGACATTGCACTTTAAAATATTTATCGAGAGTTCCCGAACAAATGAAGTTCCGAAGACATCGGAGTGGTAATGTTCTGTATGTCTGTCTTACCGTGTGTCTGTGTGAAGAGTGAGGCAGGGCGAGGGCTCTTGGTTTCAGTCGACCGCATGGTAATCCCCTTCCTTTATTACGTGAACCAATAGCGTCCCTCCTTTTTTTTAGTGTTCACCAACATGTCGTCTGCTCAAACGTATCTTGTCCGTTTTGGTTCGCTTGGGTCCCGGGGTGGGGGCTATTTGGCGCGAGTTGTCGTATCGATTTCCGTACGAATACTCTTTTCCGTTTCGTTGATGTTCGGTTTATTTTCGAATGCAACCTGGAATGTTGTTTTGTCAACAGGTGCCACTCAGACGCTCCCACATCTGTTTACTACGATATTTTCCTGGAAAGACCCATCCATGTCTGACTTGGTAACAAAGAAAGGATTGTATTTGTGACTTCAAGCGTTTGTTTGGGAGATATTTCTGTTTCCTTTTTTATCTAACTGGTGATTTACTCGCAACAATTCTCGAATATAATTTGAACATTCATTGGTTGTTCCAATTAAATATATCCCCTTCTTTAATTTAATAATTGATTATTTATTTTAATTAATTAATTTAACTTGTCAATTTGGTGGACCCGTTACAGGCCAGTACTTACACTTTTACGTGTAAGTACCATTACATGAATACCATTTTAAGTTTAATTTGAATACCACTGTACGTGTATAGGCGGGTGGGTGGGTGAATACCACTGTACGTATATGGGCGGGTGGGTGGGTGAATACCACTGTACGTGTATGGGTGGGTGGGTGAATACCACTGTACGTGTAATTTGGGTGAATACCACTGTACGTGTATGGGCAGGCGAGTGGGTGAATACCACTGTACGTGTATGGATGGGTGGGTGGATGAATACCACTGTACGTGTATGGGTGGGTGGGTTTGTGAATACCACTGTACGTCTATGGGTGGGTGGGTAGGTGGGTGGGTAAATACCACTATATGTGTATTCATTTAACGCTCTACCAATTAATAGTGACAAAGAAAAATCTCATTGCGTTCTATTGCTCTATTGCCAATACCTCTTTGTACTGTTCTAATTATAGAAAATAAGTTGGGCACATAAGTTTCATTTCAATATTTTATGTTATAGAGTTAAGCCTCTAGATCATTTAACACTGGTCTTAAAATTCTCGTCTTTTTTTAAACAATAAAAAAACTTTATGATAAAAATCTTTCACTATTGACGTAACTTGAGGAAGGTCTGACAGAAAATCGAAACCTGAAGCCTTGCAAGGGGACAGTAAGATCTCTCTCTTGACAATAACCTGATTAAACCAGTATAAATATAAAAAAGATACAGTATTTATATATTTATTTTATTGTTTTAGAGTTTTAAGTGTATATTGGTCTGGTAGGATTGTTATAATTTTGGTATCACCATTAAGATTTTTCTAAAACATTTAGATAACAAAGCCACACTAAAGAGTTGAGTTGAGGTTTTTACACCTACATTAAATGTGGACCAACCAAAGCCTTGATGCTTTAATGAGGACTTCTCGTAGCAAAGCTGGCTTTCATCAACAGCTCTCAATCCAGAAAAGGGTTTCAGCCCATTACTTAAAGAGGAGGAAACCGTCCAGCTACGATATCCTTACATTAAGCCTTGAAACGATTTGCTTTCTTTACGTATCGTAATCATAATAGTTATGGTAATGTTTTACTTTGTAGGGGTGTAAAATTATATAAAATTAAAACGGTCTTCATTATGTTAGATGAAACGGTCTTATGTTATTTCTACAATCAACCAATAAACGAACGATAAAATACCTTTTAAGTTATATTTGTATATCAGTAGGCCTCTTCCTAGCCAAGTGGCTCGTAACCCTGACTTATTCAGTGGGTTTCGTGTTCAAATACCGGGAGGTACAACTAAATTTAGCTTAATTGGTTTGGACTGTTCCATAATAGTATTAAAAATGCCAATAGCGTATAAAGAATAAACGCACACTAAAATAAAAACATAGGCATCTACAATTAAAGACACTAATGTTAATACTCTATGGCCTATATAATATGTGTACAATCGTGAAATTTTTATTAAAAACTCTATATTTATTGAGTTAACAAAACTATGTACTGTAGCACTTTTGTGGTGTGTAGCAATATTGAAATAGATTACATTAGTAAACAAAAAGATGTTTTATAATCTTGATAGTAAAAATGTTGTAAATTGTATTTTACTAACATCAAAATTATCATGTCAATAACATTATTTCAGGCCGTTATTAACTAACAGAAATACAACAAAATATTTAGACCAAAAGCGATTTTAACGTAAATTTAACTCACCATAGCACACTTGACAAATTTTTGGAATGGTAACATAATTATTATTGTGGATTGTAATTTAACTTTTATTTTTTGTAAGATCATATCTGATATCACATAATTTATAATAATTATAAAAATTAAATTAGTTAATTTTTCGGCATGAAGGCAAAACAATAAATATATTGTCATAAATCAAACTATAAATTGTAATAATACATTGTATTTTTACTTTCAGCGTTTTGCAGTATTGTTATATGTTTTTCAATATTTGTGATTATTCTTGAAATGAAATCATGTGGTATATTTATAAAAAAAAATTGACATACGATGGATATATTTTGTATTTTTACGTGATAGTATTAAAATATACGTAAATAATACAGTTCAAACTAATTTAAATGTATTTCATACATCTTAAAGTTTTAATACATAAATCTCCTACTATAAGTTCCACAGTTCATAAATATACCAATAATAAACGAAAATATTCGACATTAAGAGAGTAAGCTGATGACCATTGAGGCGTTGTGACAGTTTCTTAATTTGCACGCTTAAATATTATATTAATATTAAACTCATGCTTACATACATAAAATAGGTGCTTTTAAGGCATAGAATTGGAGTTTTGTGGGTTATAATATTTTTTGCGTTTTCGTGCCTCAATAAATTTATGTTATTACTAAACATGTACGCATCAAT
This sequence comes from Stictocephala bisonia, assembly GCA_035578905.1. Taxonomy (NCBI): domain Eukaryota; kingdom Metazoa; phylum Arthropoda; class Insecta; order Hemiptera; family Membracidae; genus Stictocephala; species Stictocephala bisonia. The sequence continues at coordinate 1,127,072 of JAQJVL010000154.1, forward strand.
ACGTAGAAGATGATGTATGTTATTTTTTCCATTATGAAAACGATGATGTATATGTGGGTAAATAAGAGGGATAAATGAATATTATGCGTGTAAATGAACAGCCATTGTTACTTAGGTCAACTATTCCTTTGAAAGAGTAATTTATTAGTATCTGAATAGCCAGGGTAACTAAGGAACCTGAACCATTTAAGTGGAATGCAAACCACGTACTGTTGGTCTGATTTTTCATCTAACTTACAAGCCTGAAACTCAGTTATCTTCCCTTCGCAACATCCGGACCCTGACTACCCCTCCCCCTCCAACACGAACTACCTAAATGTTCCTTGTAGTGGTAACTTCGATAGCAACCATTCACTGGTCACCCTTTAAGTTTTACGAGGATCAAAAACAGACACTAGCGCCTTCAATCTCCACAACACTTTGTCTCCAAGTAGCTGCCGTCTGATCCTATAGTATAAACTATTAGTACCTAAGATATATTAGATCTGCTCATGTTATCTTTGTGTGTAATGTGTACCATTGTACCATATGGTATATATCAAATACATACTTTGTGGTCAGATCAATACATAATAGTACACGTATTGACCCACCCACCCGCCATACACTGAAAGGATAATGACTCACGTAATGTATACTCTTACTTAGTTTGGAGTAGACCATTGCAATGCCCCTAGTGCTATGTTGTTAAGGTCACTGATAAGATGATAAGGTAGCTAAGGTTACGTAAATAGTTTTTTTGGAATTGTATAACAAAATAGTCATCCCTCATATATTTTGAAACAACTACTCTAAAATGCTGTCTTTTGTTTAATGTTTTATATTATTAATTTTTTAAAGCGTTAAAGTAGCTTTAAAAGCTGAATATTAACAAGGAGTCACGAACATAAATTCATTTATATGAAATATAGTTTCATTAGCATCCAATTAAACAAAATTGAAGCAGATAAGAACAATACAATATTTTGAATGTTACCTACAGTTTACTTTGTAAAAATGACATGAAAAACTTAAGTTTTCTTATTACACACAATTCCAGACAACTCAAAATTGCGTTAAGTTGCAATGTGGGACATAGTGTTGACTGTCAGCAAGTTGATAAGTGAGTTATCTTCCAAGTTGCGAGACTTGGAGACAGACAATCTCTGTATCACTTTACAAGATCAAGTTCTAAAACTGTATTCTGTGTAAATTATTTCTACAGAAACTTTAGTCCTAAAATTTTTTTTAATTTTAACTAGAGAATAAAAAGACGTAAATGTAGAAAACCTAGCGTTTACCCCTTAACATAAAATAAAATAGCATTAAAATTGTAAACATGAGTTAGTGTAGTAAATTACATTTTGATGAAGAAGAAAATAATAAATTAAATTGTTTTCAAACACTGGAGAGAGTGTATAACTCTCTTAAAACTCGTTCCACATTGGAATCAGAGAAATTTTTTCCTTAGAAAATAGATTTTAATAAATGTTGTTAGTATTATTCCTTAAACAATGATCAAAATATACATGTTTTGGTGTGTTTTCTAGTACATATTATTATTATATTTTCCATAACTTAAAATGTAATCGTTGTTTTATTCTTCTGAATCAGTTTAGTAGTGAGGGGGAGGGGATAAGTTTAATATACTTACAAACTAAACACATGGACTAAAGCTTTTTACATTTCGAATAAAGCTTAAAACATATAATCTGCTTGTAAAATCAAATTAAGATAAAACCATTGTTTTATATTTTCCCACAGGCAGAATTACATCCAATTATTGTAATTGTTAAATGTGTTTGCTCATAGTCTAAGCAAATAACAAGAGTATGATTCAAGCGGATTAGCGTTTCGTATGTATGTAACTGATTTTAATAGGAATATTATTTTGAATTAAGGAGTTTAATGTATACTGTCTTTTATATACTGTATATTTATTCTATTAATATTTAACAATGAAAAATTATAAACTAGGCTAAATACTAAGATAAATTTTAATATAAGTTTTCCTATTGAATAAATTATAGAAATTTCATTAAAATGCTGAAGTCTAAAGAATACTCTACAAAATTAATACATTTTTGATAAATTATTTAAAGGTGAACAATCAAATGTCTGGAGTGATTGCTTCACCATTTAGAATGGTAGTTAGATTTACTGCCACTTCTACTTGGTTGTCTTCTTTTTCCTAATCACAATGACTCTCCATTTATTAGGCCTTAAAGCCATCTTTAGTGGTGAAGTAACCCGTAAGTGGTCAGTGTGGCAGTGCTTAACCCAGCAGGTGTAACCCTGTTTCTTGGGAACAAAGTGCTGGGCAGATTGTACGTGATGTCCGGTCCTCTTAATACTGACTGACTTCCACTGAGTGGTTTTCACAGGTGTGGACACGACTAGTCAAGAGAGGTATGGGGTGTCTCTGTTAACTAATAAACGAGATTCGAATATCGATGAGTTTCCCGTTATCCTTAGCTCCTTAGGATCTAGTTGGTTTCAGGGCAGAAACGGTCTCCTAGCTCGTGTAGGACCTTCATTCTTTTACTAAGGTTTTTGTGGCTGTTTTTTATAGTATTGTTTGCCAAAATATCCTAGCACAAGGGTTGGAAGTATTACATTGATAAATGGTGTTAGTGATGGAGTGATCAAATAACAACTATATAATATTGCACAAAGAAAATAGAATTGTTATAAATCCATTTATTTTAAGTATAAAATAAATTAAATAAATAATATAAATTAGGATACAATCAATTAAAATTACTGATAAAATAACGCATATATCGTGTAATACATATAACACTTTTAAAATGTTCATAATAAATACATTTAATTGTATAAGGACATTCCAAAACATATTTATTTTCACCTGATATTCACGACATTTGAGAGAAGTGCAGTAAACTAATAGAAGAGTAACCATATAAAAGATACATGTTTACTCGGTCAGGCGTTGAGTTAAATATGTATGGAAGAGAAACGGTTCATACTGCATTGCAGCAATCTAGCTTTGTTTTCAAAATATAATAACATTAATACTTGGTAAAATCGTTGTCAATATTGATTATTTATATAACTTTGCTTCGTATAAAATCATATCAAAACAATAAGAAGAATACTGTAGCCTTCTTTAAACGAGCTTTCATATCTACGTTAGATATATTAAGCAAAATATCGAAAACATCATAAGTTAAAAAAGTTTAAAAATTACTAATTATATCTAAAAATCTAATAAAATATAGGGTGTTCTATAAGACACAACAAAGTTGACCACCATATTAGAAAATAGCGGCCATTTTTCAAATTGTTAACTATGTTTTTTAATTGTCTTCAAAAACTAGGTAAAGTTCCCCATTTGAAGTTTTTTTTCAGACTTATGGTTTCCAAGATCGCAATGGTGGCCCATTTGAAAAAGACAATCTGTATTAGTATACATATAATCGCATATATAAAACGTATGTATTTAAATAACACCTTCAATGAAAGACATGTTTAGGATAAAATGTATTTTAAAATTCAAAACAAAAATGTGCTAATTCTCTTTCAAAAATCAAAGAAGTGTTGAGCCTTACATGGAGATAAAAAAAGTTGTTAGTTGTACTTCGTGTGCGGATCATATCAGTACTCAAGGACTGATCACATCACCCCTAAAGAGGGTTGTTTTAGTTTGTAAAAGATGTGCTTTAACATGATTGATGAGATCATTAGTTAATGTCAGCTGGTATAAACTTCTTCATAACTGCTATCATATAAATAGTCAAGTATTAAGTATTCACTTGTAACAGATTTTTCAAAATAATACTAATCTTTATTTTAAACTCTTCAGTGTTTAGGAATAATAACAAAGGGCTGAATTAATATTTATTGTATAAAGTAGCTTTTTCAATTAAAAACCTTTTTTAAGATATATATAGTATTTAAAAAGTGTTCAACTTACAAATATTGACTTAAAGATCACAATTATTCTACATAATTAATATGCTACAATATTTAAAATAAAACGCCGTACAAATTATTGAGAATTGTTTATAGGTTTGTGTTTTAGCTATACAAACTGAAGGAGTCTACTTGTAATAATATGTGAAAACAATGTACAATTTATTTTTACAAATCGAAAACATTTTTTGTTTTAATGTTTCAAAATGTCTACAAATAGTATTATCTTACTAATATGAATAAAATTCATTTAGTCAACACTTAACAAAAGTGTATACATATTCGTTAAATTAAATACATTATTTGGATATTACTTATTTCTCTTTGAAAGAAAATAAGAATTTTGAATGCGTGTTTCACATATATTAAGTACAGTAGGGATTATACAGAACAATTTTCTAAGTTTTTGATAAAAAAATAGTAAATTTGCAAAATAAATTTAAAAAAAACAAGTTCCCTTAACATAAATACTTCAATAATTGATTTATTTTGGCACCAAGTTAATCCAAAATTATAGTAACGGCAGTCATTGATTATAAACAATATGAACGTAAATCTTACAGGTTGTACAAGCTCTCTCTCTCTCTCTCTCTCTCTCTCTCTCTCTCTCTCTCTCTCTCTCTCTCTCTCTCTCTCTCTCTCTCTCTCTCTCTCTCTCTCTCTCTCTCTCTCTCTCTCTCTCTCTCTCTCTTCTCTCTCTCTCTCTCTCTCTCTCTCTCTCTCTCTCTCTCTCTCTCTCTCTCTCTCTCTCTCTCTCTCTCTCTCTCTCTCTCTCTCTCTCTCTCTCTCTCTCTCTCTCTCTCTCTCTCTCTCTCTCTCTCTCTCTCTCTCTCTCTCTCTCTCTCTCTCTCTCTCTCTCTCTCTCTCTCTCTCTCTCTCTCTCTCTCTCTCTCTCTCTCTCTCTCTCTCTCTCTCTCTCTCTCTCTCTCTCTCTCTCTCTCTCTCTCTCTCTCTCTCTCTCTCTCTCTCTCTCTCTCTCTCTCTCTCTCTCTCTCTCTCTCTCTCTCTCTCTCTCTCTCTCTCTCTCTCTCTCTCTCTCTCTCTCTCTCTCTCTCTCTCTCTCTCTCTCTCTCTCTCTCTCTCTCTCTCTCTCTCTCTCTCTCTCTCTCTCTCTCTCTCTCTCTCTCTCTCTCTCTCTCTCTCTCTCTCTCTCTCTCTCTCTCTCTCTCTCTCTCTCTCTCTCTCTCTCTCTCTCTCTCTCTCTCTCTCTCTCTCTCTCTCTCTCTCTCTCTCTCTCTCTCTCTCTCTCTCTCTCTCTCTCTCTCTCTCTCTCTCTCTCTCTCTCTCTCTCTCTCTCTCTCTCTCTCTCTCTCTCTCTCTCTCTCTCTCTCTCTCTCTCTCTCTCTCTCTCTCTCTCTCTCTCTCTCTCTCTCTCTCTCTCTCTCTCTCTCTCTCTCTCTCTCTCTCTCTCTCTCTCTCTCTCTCTCCCTCTCTCCCTCTCTCCCTCTCTCCCTCTCCCTCTCTCTCTCTTCATCTCTCTCTCTCTCTCTCTCTCTCTCTCTCTCTCTCTCTCTCTCTCTCTCTCTCTCCCTCTCTCCCTCTCCCTCTCTCTCTCTTCATCTCTCTCTCTCTCTCTCTCTCTCTCCCTCCCTCTCTCCCTCTCCCTCTCTCTCTCTTCATCTCTCTCTCTCTCTCTCTCTCTCTCTCTCTCTCTCTCTCTCTCACTCTCTCTCTACATCTCTCTCTTTCTCTTCATCTCTCTCTCTCTCTCTCTGTCATTTTTCATTTCTTGCACACAATTAAATTACTAACAGATGAGCTAACAGTATGCCAAATAGTCTTCAGAGTGCTTATTTAAAATCAATCACTGTTAGATAGCAGCGTATACGCAAGTCTACAGAAAATACATTGCCATGAAATGTCTGCTTGATTGTATAGGCAGTGCTAATTCTTACAGCAGTCAGTATTATTTTTGGCTTTACCACTATTATAAACCAGCTGAAACAAGTAACTACCAAATACTGTTTCATATATCTTGTAAGTGAAAGTATTCCGAGAAGCACATATGAGGAATATATTTTAAAATTAATTATAAAAGAACATCCTCGTTTCCAAATGGATTAGCAGCTGACTATTAGTCTGAATGAAAAAGCCGAGCGAATACTTGGATAAGAAGCTCTTGATTTTGTTAGTCGTAACTTCTTATCTAAAACTTGTTCAATATCCGTATTTCGTATTACCAATAACTAACATGTACCGACTTTACGTTGAGCCGGTAATTGGGTAAGGAATGCTGGTCCAGGTGGAGACAAGATTGCCGCTGGAAGGTGGTGCTCAGTTTCAAGCAAGTTGTATTAGATTGTAACATACTGCCCGCAATATCCTCCCAAAATAATCCTTACAAATCCACGTGAAACTCTACAGCTGGATGTTCACTTTTTTCAGCTTGAGTTTTATTTTGTAAAATTAAGTATGGCATATATCAGTAGTGGTCCTAAGCCTAATTATTTTTAGGGCATGGGCTTTTGATAGTTAAAAAAGAATATCTCAGAGGCAGTTTTAAGAAAAGAGATTAATACCAATAACATATACTTCAACAAACCAATCCTCAGATTGAATAGAAAGTCCATTGATATAAGTTATTTCTTCTGTAATCTCTTATCTAAATTTTGATCACAAATATCTCTCACGCTTCAATTGAACCTTTATACCAAAAATAATCTCTTCAGCTCATGAATTTTGTTATGCATTAAAATTTAAATACGTTATATTCAAATGCCACATATTGTTACATATGTGGATATACTCACTCTATTATTTATACTATATCATTTAAAATATTAAATTTTTGTCTATTAACAATTAAGTCTGCAGGTTATTCTTCCGGCTAGGAGAGTTACGTCAAAAACAATATACCATTCCCATTATTAAATGTTGTCCAGGAACTTACATACCACTCCAACAGACCATTAGTGTATATTATATTTATTTATCATAAATATTATATAATATAGCCTGCATTTAAAAGAGAAGAATATTGAAATTCTAACTAACCAAAATAAGGAAAGAGTGACGATTGTTGAGAACAACTTGGATTGTGGTAATTATCGACTTTTTCGGAGTAAAACAAATTATTAATCATTAAGACAACAATCGTAAATATATGAGTGAATGAGAGTTTTCAGTGTAGACGAACGGGAGTAGTCATTGTTACTAAGTAAGGTAGACTGCTTCCCAGAAAGGCCAATTTATGTACATCCCAATAGTCCCAAGGAAACTAAGGAATCCGAACCACGTAGCATTGGTCTGACAAAACATGTACTCATTTCCTTTGATACACTACGTACGAACCTTGACTACCATGCAACATGGACACCTCAGACGTATCTAGTAATATTCATATCGACGAATAAAATTAAGGGGACGCCACATCACTATTAATAAGACCAACCATCGTAGAACATATGGCCTACAATATCCACAGCACTTTGTCCCCAAGTAGCTGGGTTACAGCACTGCACCACTAGTGCCGACTAGATAGTTTTAATTATAAATATCCATCACCACTAGACTACTATAGACAATTATTATTAGAAACATTACATTAAATATATGATCATTCATGAATAAATTATTTATAGTAATTAATCCTAAAATTTTATTGTGTTTATTCGTTGTTTTGCTTTCAAGTTTTTCAATATTTGTGACTATTCTGTACCAAATATAGTATAACAATTCAAAACCTCTTCTTAGCCTGAAATTGAGATAAATTTTTTCATGAACCCAAACTTAATATTTGACTTTGAATAAATACTCCCTGAGAACATAACTTGCACAGGTATGAAAATTTAAAGTTACAAAATATATAGTTAATACTACAAATAAAAATCTACATAATCAATGATATCAAACTAATAAAGTCTCAAAATGCTGGTGATTCCCCAATACATATATTTATTTTATTGTTATAGTAATAAAAGACAAGAAATAGTAACCATCAGTAGATCATATTGCATAATATAAAGTTCTAAAAGCAGTCTTAAATTTTTAAGAAAGACACAAAAACGTACATGGGACTAATGAAGGAAGTTCATCCTTTTTTAGGATGACAAATTATTGTATTTACATAATTTGTAATTACAATAATACAATAATTACAATGGTCAATAATCACAATGACAAATTATTGTAAATTTAAAGTCATAGTTTTAACAAATAATAAAGTTAACGTACCTTTGACGTCTTCGGCTACAAAATATTTTATTGGAATACCAGTTTCAGAGCAAGAACACCATGGTCACATACACTGTACGTTGTCAAAAACTTATTATTTGTTATATATATTTATAACAAATAATATCAATACAAATATATATCAGCTCAGGACGCTTTAAAAATAAATAAATCATATTTTTAATAAATTTACACAACTTTAATTTTCTTTAAAAAATCTATTGCCAGTTAAGGCATGTTCAGTTGTAAAACAGTATAAATATGACTTTCAATTTACAACCTAACAAATTCCATCAAGTATATACAACTGAAAAATAACGTGTTTAAAGGATTCTATGTCAATAAATTCCAATTAAAAGGAAGATAATGACATATTTGACAATAAATGACATAACTAATTATGTCGACACCACAGACTGTAAAACTCTTCCTAACATAAAGGTCACCATTTCTGGGAAACTTGGAACAACAGGTGATAGTTATACCCCACATGAGAAAACTGTTCTTCGATGGACTCGGCCAACTGCCTAGATTTAATACATGAAAACATATGTAATGTAACCTACTCATCGAACATTAAAGAACAAACCTAGGAGCCTTCGAACACCCTACTACCTACAGTATCAGCTAGAAAATCATAAGGATTCTTAAAATTTCTGTTTATATTCTTTCATTAAATCGCTAGCCTTAATTCACTTTTAACATCCGAAGTTCTTTCACAATTTTTCATCTCCACTTACACCCCTCTCCTCAGGCAATAAACCTGATGATCAGTCTCTTACAGGGGACTTAGCCTATACTGAATGTGAGCAACTCATTTGCATGTTAGGAGAGACCAATGAAGAACTCTCCTTCTTCTTCAGTAGAATGTTACCCTCATTGTCCAGATAACTGCTTGGTTAAGAAACACAACTGAGGAGTATGTAGAGGGGTGCAGAGGTACACTTGACCAGTGTACTGATATCTTCTGAGAGTACGAACCCAAGGATCTCTTGATGGAAAATATAAATACTCCTTGCATGAAGACTTTCCATACCATGAAGGATGTGTAAGGGTGTGTTGGAGCACATGAACAGTTAAACATCGACAGCAATCATTAAAAGTACTAGGGGACACCCCTACACACTTCAAGTGCCAATCTCGTTACTCACTGTGCGCTCGGCCTTTCGGCCTTGGTATGTTACTTTTGATTACAAAATATTAGTAGGTTCACTATATCAAGTAAAAGCATAATTTGTAAACTTATAAAATTATTTATGGTATCTTATTCTATGTTCTTCGTTGTTATCTGTTTATAGTATAAAAACCCAATGTTATTACTTAACCTATACATAAAGTATATGTGTACTTGGCTTATACAAAATAACCCTTTCAAACATTACGAAATCCCCATAGCCTTTAAAAAATATACATTCCAACAACTTTTTTAATTATGTATAGGTCATTATTTACACTTATAGCTTTTATTTTTCGATGAATTTAAATTTCTCTTCGTATTATTCTTATGGCCGAAAAACAACTTCTCGTGCCATTCAGGGTCAAAATATTGAACAAAGAACACCTTATGGCACAACTACGAATAAGGGTGATTTATGGTACCTCTATCAATAAAACTGATTTAAAATGTGGTAGGAGTTATGTTGACGCCTTTACGTATTTAAATAAGGATTTATATAATTTTCCTCTTATTTCACGTTTATTTTTATAATCGTTTATAATTGTGGTACCTTAACCAAAGTTATTGTTCATGTGCCAGTTTTCATTTATAAACAGTAATAAACATTTAAAATAAGATTGTCCTGAAACATATAGTAATATATTTATTTCTCTACAGGTTTACAGACGAAAAAAGTTATTCTGATGAGGTAAATGGAATAAAAAGTTATAACATTATTTAGAAATTGTATTGCTCCCAAACGAGTAGTTTTGTACTCTAAACACAACAGAGCTAATTGAGTTAGCTTTAAAAAGTTGCTTTTATTTAAACTTAAATTATGTTTCTGTTATATATTACTGTATTTTCTAACAATTGGTTAATTTATATATTAGGAATGTGATAGCATAAAAACTGTGGATTTGAACATTAAGGCTTGGATAATATTATCATCCTTAAAGTATATATTTTTCCTTAAACTGAGTGAACAATAATTAGCATAGTAATAAATGTTCTTTTGTATAAAATTTTATACCATCTGTTTGTATTCCATTGTCTTTGATGGGTCACTTTTAAAGTATATACTTATCCTTTAACCAATAGCATTAACATTAAATCAGTATAAAAATAACTAACTGCTAACCAGCAAGTCTACAACAAAGTCTACATAAGTAAATTTAAAGTACACACCAACAATTTGCTGTGAAAATGATAATATAAATTATGTATTGTATAAATTATTATACAGGGTGTAACAAAACTCTCGACACAAACTTTAGAATATTATTCCTTAGGTAAAATAAAGTAAAAAAAACTTATTGCAGCCAACTTTCTATCTCATTTCGTTTACTATCTGTCCGTCTGTATGTACTTTTTACTATTTTAAATTTTTAAACCCGAATCACAAAAAAAAAAAAAAAAAAATGGTTTTTACAAAATATTACCAGAATGGGTTATTACGACTTATTATTATTGTTAGTGCTCTTAATACGAATTAAAACGATACCTTGTTTTTGAAAATCAAATAATAAACATAGAACTTACAATAATTTTTGTATGGCATTCATAGCACAGATTAGAATGGACTCAGTTTAACAATGGAAGACACAGATAGTGGCCTTTATTATAATGTAGTAACGTTGTAATGTAATATTTTTTCAATTATTAAAAAAAGACATTATGTAATGTAATAAAAAATATACTTATTAGTCAATTATTATTATTATAGGTTTGCATTTTTTAGTTTAATGAATTGCGTAATAAGTTAAATATGATAAATAACACTTCAAATGTGGAAAGTGTCACATAAAAACCATTGTAAATTTTTTATTTATTATTTGATTTTCAAAAACAAAGTATAGTTTTAATCTGTATTAAATATATTAACAATAAACATTTACCCTGATGTTTTTTGAAAACTATTCATTATTTTTATTCGGGTTTAAACATTTTAAATAGCAAAAATAAACATTAAAAATATTAGAGTTGGTTGCATTAAGTTTTTTGCACCATTTTACCCAAGGAACAATATCCTAAAGTTTGTGTAGAGAGTTTTGTTACACCCTGTATAATACACCAGCTGTTGCAATATATAAATGGACATAATTGTATTTAGGCTACCATATTGCTTCTTATTTATTTATATTGTGATTATATGTAGTTTTCTCTCCAATATTCTTTCCAATTTATAGTAAAAAAGGAAAGCATAATTATTTAGTAATGTTGACTTAACATACCAATTCTCAAAATATGTGAAATGAATAGTTTTTTTAATCTTTCAAAAAAATTAAAACAAGCTGTGACTACTTTTTAAAATATTCGTTATAGTTAAAGCACGTAAATTATCAATTCAATACGAGAAATTTTAAATTTACAGAATTGCTACAGTTAAATAATATAAATTTCTAGTCTTGAATTCACTTTTCCAAATTTACGAATGCTTAAAAAATTTCAAACACATTGCATAAAAAAATACTTCGATAATGACTGGTACCCCATAGAACAATTCATTATAATGCTTATTTTACCACATGGTCATTATAATACTTACTAAACATCACATGACTTTGCAACAGTTCTATGTTACTATCCTAGACAAGAGTGAGGAAGGTGAGTTGTTTAATAAATGACCCTGGGTGAGTACCTCATAATCAGCTGATAACTAGATAGCATAGATATATGCCGATTTTCAATTCATTATAAACAAAATACAAAAGTATTTTTAGTACAGCAGATTTCAAATGACTAAATTTTATTTCTGAAGCACTGATACTGATAGTTACAGACTTGAATGAACGCGGATTCGCCCAGTAATGCGTCACAAGTAGTATGTAAAATAATGAAGAGGTTTTATGTTTATTACGACAACTAACATGTGTCCCAACGAATTTATGTAGTACACATTTAAAATTAAACATGAACTAATATTTTACAGTTTTGTATATTTTACAAACGTACAATACATTTTATTTCTATGTAAAATAAAGCACGTTATGTGTATTTCAAATGCAAACCCTTGTTGTATGTTTATGTGAACTGAAATGTTCACATAATGTTCCTTGATAAACACAGTAAGTTATTTTAAAGTAATATCATAATATTAAATTGGTATGCAACATGACGTGTTCTTTAACATAGTATACTACGGAATTTGTTCACGATATATAGTAATATAGATATAGATATAATAATATAGATAAAAAAATATTGAGGGGACAAACAAATAGTAATGTTGTACAAGGTTGATTTCACAAATTAACTTAATAAAATTCAGTGGTTTTACCAATGTATCAATTTTAAAATGTGTTGATGTCTATAAAAATAATCTTATGTAGAAAATATTTAATAACAGCATCATTATCATGCGACTTAACAGCCCGTTTCGCCCACTAAAATGTATTTGCCTACTAATGCTGTAGCCCGTAGAACGCCTGCGAACCAGCATTAGGCAAGGTTTTTTATTTTATTTTATTATACAAACTTTTTTATTTTTTTTTAGTTAATTTAAGTCTGTAACTATTGGTACTTTAAATATTTCAGAGAATGCTATGACAAATAGGAGTTCATTTAAATTTTGAGATAAAGTAATTTGACTACTTTAAGTTTGTTGCTTTCATATTCTTTCTTTATGAGTTATTCATGTTTATAATGTTGTTTTAATTATTTGAGTTGGATTTTGATTTTCGTAATAAATTGTTAATTGTTAAACAAATTATAGTGGTACTCAGGGCTGCAGAAATTTTTGATCTTTTAATTATGGCTGAAATTTAGTTTCTAATTCAAATTATTATTCTATGGTAAATATTTTATTTAGTTTAAATTACAACAAATATGAATATAGATAATCACGCTCAAAATTGTAACTGGACAATTTTGTCCTGTTTAAAGCATATATGTAACTTGTGTATTAACAGAAAGTGATTTTTATTATGTCATATTTATTTCATTTCATACTGAGTTAAATTTATTAAACCACTGAAATATTTATTAAACATGTGTAGGAGTGGACACGCAGGTTTAAGCATAAAATCCTAAAATAAACCAGCTAATTCATTGGGCCTGGTTGGTTTCTGAATAAACATTGTAATTAATAAGGCTCAAGACTGAGCTTAACAGAGAGGATTTTGTTCCCGCCCGCCTAATATGTACTTATTCACTGCCTAGCGTCGTAAACACCGAAGATATCACTGGTTTTATATGGATATTAAATAGTTGTATATTTATTTACTTAAATATTACTTTTGCACAATACGTATGGTTCGTATTCCGGATATAGTCATTGGTGTCTTAGTATAACAGAGTTGTATGGTTTGTATGAACATTCGTGTTTGTTTATTTTTCAATATAAACGAAGATGAACCGCTAATTACTCAGGAATGTGTGATGATTGAATAGAGCATCAGAAATTCATAATTTACATAGTAATTGAAGGGTAAATTGACTGTGATATATAAATAATTTAGGGAGAACCGTTGGATATTTAGTAAGCCTTCGAGAAGGCTTCCTAAATTACAGATGATACTGGTTGGAATCCTGGACTTGACTGGAATTTCGTATAAATAATATTGGTTAACCTTGTTCTTTACTGGTTCCCTCCTCACCCTGTCTGAAAAAGTTGCTGCACATATCAACGTGGAATGTGCAGAATAAATCTGGTTTGTGAAGCTATTAACAAGTCAGTTACAATGCGATGTGATATCAACGCTGATAAATGAAACCCTAGGCGTCTTTCTCATATTCCTATATGCAAACTTCCAGACATTCCTAGTGATTGCATTATGTTATACTTCTAGTGTATTAATTGAATTATGTTTCAAATTACCGGGTGAACACAGATTCAGCCGTCCTGCCGTACAGAGGTACTTCGTTTTATGTTTTAAAGTTTCTGGAGCTAGGTGAAGTAGTGACACGTGGAGAATTGACCATATAAACCTTATTAGAGTGACGAGTGGTGTGTTATTTTCACTGTTTTTAAAGTGACTAAACTAAGATTTCCGGAATATACCTTTTTTCATAATATTCTAAGTTTGTTCTTACTTTTGAGTGTGTGATGCAGAGATCAGATGTGCTAGCGTTCCTAACAGCCTTCTCAACCTAGTTTTTTTTCCACTTCATAAGTTTTGCATACTTGGGCGTAGAGGTTATTTTAGACACTTTAAAGTTTAACTGGCTGGTGAAATAGCCAGGGGGGAATAAAAACAATTATATTCATGATATTTTTTTTATTTTAATTAGTTTTTAACCGTTTAACTTTTACTGAAATTCAATTCATAATCAATTCATATTTCCAGTATAATTCCTAACATAGCTGATCTGATAGTTTTATATTCTTCCTAGAACACATTCGTGTTGAGGCTACTCACTTTGTCTATTGTGGTTCAAAGGACAAACTTCTGTACAATATCCCTGCAATCACTCGCTCCAATCTCTGAATACCTCTCATTAGAAACTGAAGTCACAACTACTCTTTATAGTAGTTGGCACTTTATAGTACAAGTAAGTTTCAAAACTTACAAGAATAACACTTATTCTTTTCTAGTTTAAAAGGTTTTAAGAAGGGTGATAGTACACTTAGCATTTTCTGGGAGTTATATTTGAAAGAGATGATAGGGGGCAATACTCCTAATTATTTAGTTTATGAGACGTAGCATTGTCGGAGAATTCTACCAAATGAAGCTGTTAGAGATGCTACTTTTAAATGTATAAAACATCTGTTATTACATCAGTCGTTTAAAATATATTACAGCAAAGAATATATCAATTATAATATTTAGTCCTCATTACCAATTACAACTAATAATTTTAATTTACGAAAAATTGTTATATTTTTACTGCATTTTACATAGCACAAAATAATTTTTAAAAAGTGTGACCATCCCTTAAATATTAAATAATATAAATATTTAAAATTGGATATTTAAATTAAATTACTTCCAAAATATTTACAATCATTGCTAAATTAAATGCTTTCTACCAGATCATTATTGTAAATGAGTTTTTCTAACGTCACAAATCACGGAAATGATGATTTTTTACGTAAAAATAGGTTAAGTTTCTCACTAGAATCAGGTGAACTAAATATATATTTGGCTTTATAGTAATTAGTTGTAAAAATATGAGACCTTAATATTGAAATTATTTGTTTTTAATAATGTCTATTTATATTATATAATATAACCAATGGTCTAAAATATATTATATATTTTTGTGTATATAGGCCTATTATGGAACGTTACAAATAAAACCTAAATTATAAACTTTGGTTATAAGAGTTTCAGTTGACTGTAAATATATAAAATTCATAAAGGCTTTATATTGGCCAGCTGATGTTTATTTCAAAATGGCATATTTAAGTAAATATCAATATTTACGAAATAATGTGTTTAAGAAACGTCAAAAAACAGCTTTCGTTGTTTCATTTATATCAATTACTGCTATCGTTTAGCAAAATATGTGTATTTTGATTTACAGTTTTATTTTTTAGATAGATAAAGCATTTTATTTCACAAAAATAGTAACGTTAAATAGATAATACATAAGAACGGTGAAAATAGTTCCCCTCGTGGGCATATCTGTGTGAGGGGAAGGGTCACACGTAAATAAAATAAAAATATTTTTCTGTATTGTATAGAAGTACTTAAATCAAATAAACTATGTTTTATAAACAATAATTAAAGATATAAACAATACAAAGGCACGCTTTAAAAACTAAATTTCCTAACATTATAAGCCACAAAAATAACATAAAAAATAATAAAGGGGTGCTGTAATGTGCTAAAAAACTTGAACCTAAAACCTGGACACTGTTCACATATACAGACACTTGCTATTTAGATACAACATTGTAGTGTAAAATTAAATTATGGAATTTATACTTTGAACACACAAATAATTTAAAAACAAATACGTTACTAATAACTTTCCATTGGCATGGAAATAATCAAGCTATTAAGTAACCTCTAGTTGAAAAATTTTTAATAATTTAAAATATAGTGGTTCAAGATAAATTATTACTATGCAATAAGACACATATTGATTTCTTTCTTTTATCTTTAAATGTATAACCTATAAGTCTTAGCTTCTAATACAAATCACATTAAATTTTAAATTAATGTGATTTAAATTAAATCACATTAAATCACATTAAATTAAAAAAAAGAAAATCATAACAGTAATCCAGTAGCACTATAAAGCTAATTCATAGTACAAACCTAAAGTGTGGTTAAAAAATAGAAATTAATTTTTAATTATTTAATCATTCATATAACTTACTTAATTAATATTACAACAAAATTACATAGTACTAAATCACACCAACAGCAGAAAATCAAAGTGCAGAAATTACTAAAACAAAAAAAATTGGGTGTGCGTCGGACCACACGGTGGAAGTTATATTTCTTTGGCCATTCTCATACACCCACTCACGCACACAAACAGACAGGATATATAAATGAAATATAAGACATTTTTCAATATTATTCAATATATTTATCTTCAATATATTATACGTGACTTCATTATTATATTATACACCTATATTATCATTATCAGTAATTTCTTCTATAATCATTCTTTCATCTTGCTCATTTCCTGGTTGGTCATTACTTAAAAAAATAAGATATGCATTATATTTAGGGCGAATTGCCTAGAAGAATTAATGAAAGTCCAAATAGACCTATAATTGAGGCCGGTTAACTATAAATAATTGATATAACCCAAGAAACAAATCATTGAAACGCCATCAATACTTCACCAAAATAATTTAAAATATATCAAAATATTATTCAAAAACCACCAAAAACTCAGACATAAATCAAAACTCAAACTATCAAAACACTGAGGCACATGACACATCAACGAATATAAGAAACCTACTGATGCTATCCGGCAACCACAATCATATACACAGGTCTAGACATGGGCAGTGGAGGGGGTAAATCTTATTGAAGCCGGGATTAGTAATTCCTAGCTTAGCCACCAGCAGCGCTGCAAGACAGTAGTGTCGTCGAAATGAATCAGTGTATGTATATATTGTGGATTCGGTGACCCTACTGTCTTGCAGCGCTATCGGTGTTGAAACTTGGTACTGTTAATTCCGGCTTCAAAAGAATCTGGGATTTTTTTTAAAAAAAAAGCATACAAAAAACGTACAATCGATTAATCGATAGTTCTCAAAAATTTGTACTTACTTTTCAGCGTGACGCGGTTTCTCGACCAACATCCCATCCCAAAGTGTCTAACGGGCGCAAAGAAGTATAACTTCAAAAAAATTTAGAAGTATACAATACGACTGATGGTCATTGGAATTATCGTCTCATACCCAACTTCCGATTCTGGATAGATCATGGCCGTGGAGAGACAGACTTTTATCTATGTCAGTTCGTTACGGGGCATGGCTACATTAGAAAGTATCTTCACATGATGGGGAAAGTCAGGTCTCCTCTGTGTGCTTACTGCCCGGAGGATGAACATTTTCATCATACGTAATTTGTGTGTGCGCACTTCAGGAAGTAAGTCGGCTTGCCTCCATTATTGGTGGCTTCATCAGCTACTATTGTTGAGACATCACTCCTAAGTGAGGACGCTTGGAACACATTTCTGTATTACGACTACGTGGTATTTCACAAAAAATACAAATAGGGATTTCGAAATAATCCTCAGGATTCCTGAAAAAAAAAAGTTTATCTCAAAGGGGAATTTGAACTTGAGGCCAGCCATGCAATAATCCGAGAGGGTTCCGGCTTTGATCCCTATATACTGAAGGGAATTTAGTTTACTGAAAATTAAATAATAATACTAAGTATATTATATTCCTATAGTTGTGTATTGATGAGAAAGATCAACCTGGCTTGGTTGAAAGGATAAACATTAACAACTAGTTTATTGTATGATTTTCTTTGTTTTATATTATGTTTTGTAAAGGAAAATAAATAAATCCTTTATTTATTCTTTAATGATTGTTTTTTCATGAACAAATTCTACCCTATGTGCATAAATGGATTCCTTTTACTTTAAATAAAAATGTATGTAAAAAATGTACTAGATTTTCGTTAAGCAACAGAAGACACTACTTTCTAGTTTTTAGATTTCTCACTAAACTATTAATAATTAAAAACAACAAATAATATTGTTTCATTAAATATCACAGATTCATTGTACAATTGGGTAAAGAACTTTCATTTATAATTAATTTTATTTGGATTGAGACCTTATGCGTTAAAGACTTTGAAACATTGTTAACTATGTAATTCTTCAATTTTGATGTATCATACCCTTTACAAAAGGAATGAGATTTCCTCTCTATGTGATCTTTTTGAGCTCGATATCCGATAAAGTTAACGAAGTTCTTTCAACAAGTTTATCCCTGTAACGTGATTTGGATGTTTTTAGCTCTCTTTATGAAAACCTAACCCAGTTTGGATATTCAATCTTTGGAATAGCATATGTCCAACAATGTCAGATTTTTTTGGTCATTTAGTTTTTTTGTTATGAACACACACACATAAACACACAAACAAACACACACACACACACACACACACACACACACACACACACACACACACACACACACACACACACACACACACACACACACACACACACACGCACGCACGCACGCATGCACGCACGCACATCAAACAATCAACCAATCAAACAAAACATATGTATATATAGATTTTATAATTTGTATGCTCCCAGATAAACCAGTGGAAGAGGCTACTTCACAATAAGGGTAAAATGTTTAATCATGTAAATACTGTAAATAACACCTTAACGCAGGGATTACTCTATTTTAGGAATAGCCCAGAATGTTAGTTTAAATTTTATTAACCTTTCAACTTTTGTAGAAAGTGAAGAGTGAAGTTAAAACATGAGTCTTAGAGTAATTTTTTTACTGCGATTTTACGTTTAATTTCAACTAATATACTTTTTTGCATTGGTATTTTTTGCTATGCAACTGTTTATAGAGTTTTATGACACGCGTATGAACTCAATAAGCTTACCTTATTAATTAAATCATATATTTCAAAAACATTACTAATTTTACTACCTTCTGAGTTATATATTTAAATCTTCCTTTTACGATGTAATTATAAATGCGTTTACATTATCTTTCGTAAATATAAAATCTACTTAATAAAAAGCATATATGATAGACTACTGTCCGCGTAGAAAATATGTGCACCCTAGTTGAAGGTTGTATTCCAAAAATCTAAGAGACCTATGAAACTTATAATCATACCATTGTTTTCCTTATTTAATTATACGTTATAAAATATAAATTTCTAAACTATTATAATAACTTGTAATTTTTATTTTAGTTTGAACAAAAAAGTAATGGAATGTTAACTAGTTTTTACTGTATATCAAATTTTCATCGATATTACTTAAAAACCCAATCACATAGAGTATTTATATTAATGTTGTAAATTGTATGTACAGTGAAAACTAGTTAAAATTCCTATATATTTTGTCCCAACTATGATACAGATTATTAAAACTTATGATAACACTTTGAAATTAATATTTTAACACACAATTAAATAAGGAAAAAAATAGTCTGATTTGAAATTTCATAGGCCTTTTATATTCTTTAAAAAACAACCTTCAAACTGGGGTGCACATCATTTATGCACTTTTATTTATGCTCCGACAGTAATGCCAACTTATACGAATAACTAAGCCCAGTGACAAAGTAATGCCGTCATTGCCCTTGGATATGTTTGATAAAAGATGTTAATTAATAAAGATTTTGTGTATTATCTCAGGGGTTTTTTCGACTTTTTTTATTTATTTATTCCTTGTCTTGCATTGCTGAATAAGAAATAACTACAGAACAGCTAGTTTCTTCCATAAGTAATAAAGTGTCAAATAATTTTAATTGATTGTTTTTATCACATTGCTGGTTGAGAGTTTTAAAAAATAATGTTTTCTCGTGTTTTATAAAAAATTGTCACGGCTTTATTATTGATATATTTTTTTTTTTTAGTCTCGAAAAGTTGAAAATAACCCAATTCACTCTCATCTATAAACTGAAAATCAATGTATTTAAAGACGAAATGTGTGTTTAAAATACATATTTGTACATAGTAATTTCAAAAGTATTGTACTTTGATAATAAGCTTGCTGGAACTAATATTGATGTATGAATTACAGTTCCTCAACCAAATTTTACTTTCTATTCAAAATTGTTTACAATTCTAGGCTAAAAAATGTTTAGTTCAGTATTAGTTTAACAGTAAAAAACTAAAAATTATCTTATTAAATATTATAAGGATTAGATTACACAACACCTATTAGAGTGTGTTTTGGAATAGTTGATTTTGCTGATATACATTTGTTTATAGTAATAATAGTTAATAATTCTATTGTTCCTCAAGAACAATCCTGTTTATTTTTTGTCAATATATTATTGAATATGAATGATGTTAAGGTTGGTAAAATTCAAGGTAAGATAAATTATTTTCTGCACTGATAAATTTCTTTCAAAGAGATGAATATTTTCTATTCTAAATGACTTTACATTGCTTATAGAAGTCTTTAGTTGTATTTGAAAAACAAAGAGCTTCTAAACAGGCCTACCCCTAATGGGTCGTATTATTTTCATGAATTGAATGTAATACATCTATGTTTTTGTTTGAATAGTTAATATTTTATATTTAAATAAGTTGTGAAGAAATCTCATAAATATAATGAATTAGTCCAAAATCAATATGAAGTTAGTACTAGAAAATAAAAAAGACCGTTTGAGTAACAAAATAATTCAAATAAAAGTAAATTAGAGTAATAACAGATTCTTACAAACGATTACCAGTGTAATGAAACAATGAAAAAATAGTTAGCTTCCTAACTAGAGAGTTAAGTTCTTTAGTTTTCTTTAAGGCCAGTCTCATCTATTCTCTATGATTAAAAATAAATTAAAAAAATTAAATAAACAGGCACACATTTAAACACATATAATTTTGATTATATATATATATATACTTTTGTAGTATTATTTATTACTAAAAAAGTAGAATTAATAATATTATTAATAAATATGTACTCTCAAATATTATGTTAGGAAGAAAAAAATGAAAAAAATAAAAGAGAGCACTTGGTAATTTATTTAGAAAATATTTACAGATTTTCCATTTTTAAGGAATTTAAGTACATACCCCACTTACAAAATATTTTTACGTTATTTATTTAGGCATTTTGAATACTTTGGGGACATTTTCTTAACACTGCACAGTGGTCGCGCGGATTACTATTGTAATCCAGAGGTAAATATTTTGTTGGTGATTTGGGTTGGCAGCACTTATGACCTTGAGCGGTCATCTACCTGTCACGCACACATCCCCACTGCTACCAGTCAAGGAGCAGAGCTGTATGAAGACGCATTATTTTTTGCATATTTTTTTCTTCTTGTGGATTACAATAGTAATCCACGCGACCACTCCTGGTACATTTTCTATACATGAACTAGTTTTAGTATTTTATGTTTTAAATACGTTCTGTGCGAAAAACAACAACTAAACTGTTATTATATTTATCTGTAAACAATGTCTGAGCTTGACCAAGAACAATTACGACGCTGGCTTGCCGAAACCGAGAGTGACAATGAAAGTGTGATAGGGGTGTCCGATGGCGATGAAAATGAGGGCAACGTTGAAGAAAGACAAGACAGTGAATGTACTGAAAACAGTGATATATGTTCAGAATATAGTGATCAAGACGACAGTGAACTAGAACCTCATCAGGATATGCTTCAAAGGGAATTTTACATCGGGAAAGACAGAACTTCAAGATGGTACCTTGAGCCATTGGAACCACGATCTTCTCGCGTAAGGCGGCACAATATTATTCCTTTGCTGCACAAACCTGGACCTCAAGGTGAGGCTAAAAATGCTAATACTCATTTAAAATCAATTGAGTGTTTTTTGGATGATGAAATAATTGAAAAAATTGTTGATAGCACTAATATTTATATAAATAAGATAAAGATCAACTTCTCAAGAGACAGGGATGCTAAAGAAACAGATAAGATAGAAATTAGAGCCCTAATTGGTATTTTGTATTTATGTGGAGTCTTACGTGCTAGCAGAAGAAACCTGATGTCTATGTGGGACATGAGTAGTGGAACAGGAGTAGAAGCCTGTTATTTGACAATAAGTGAACATAGGTTCAGATTCCTTATGCGGTGTTTGCGTTTTGATGACGTAAACAATCGCCTTGCAAGGAGGGCAACAGATAAAATGGCTCCATTTAGAGATATCTTTGAACAATTTGTTCACAACTGTAAAACAATGTATAAAACAACTGACTATCTTAGTTTGGATGAGCAACTGATAGCTTTTAGGGGGAGATGTCCATTCAGGCAATATATGCCTAAGAAGCCTGCCAGATATGGGATCAAGGTGTTTGCTCTTACATCATCCAACAACTACTACACAACTAATCTTGAAGTTTACTTAGGAGTACAGCCAGACGGTCCCTACAAAGTAAGCAATTCTCCCAATGAAGTAGTTTGTCGTCTTGTAGAACCAGTAGCAGGCTCTAACCGTAATATAACGGCTGATAACTGGAGGAGCTATTTGATACAAAATCGCTTACCTTCATCGGAACACTCAAGAAAAATAAACGTGAAGTCCCTCTTTGCTTTTTACCTGACAAAGACCGTGATGTAAATAGTTCAATGTTTGGCTTCCAAAAAAATCTCTGTCTAGTTTCTTATGTGCCAAAGAAAAACCAAGCAGTACTGTTGATATCAACAATGCACAACAGTAAAGCAATTGATGAAAGCACAGGAGAATATCGCAAACCTGCAGTAATTACATCATATAATGAAACAAAATATGGCGTAGACATATTGGATAAAATGTGTGACCAATATGATGTTGCACGTAATTCTCGACGATGGCCACTAATTCTCTTCTTCCACATCATAAATGTGGCAGGAGTAAATGCTATTACTGTGTTCAGAGCCAACAACAACAATACAATGCTATGTCGTAGAGATTTTTTACAAACTCTGGCTTTGGACCTCATAAAACCGGAAATACAACGGCGTATCAGTACACAGATGATACCCAAAGAAATCAGGCAGCGGGGAAAGCTATTCCTGAAAGTGGAAGAAAATCATGCTGACCCACCACCGGTCCATGGAGTACTTGGAAGATGTCATCTTTGTGGCCGAGCAAGGAACAAGAGTACCAGAAAAGGATGTTTTCAGTGCACAAAATGGGTCTGACCCGAACATCAGAAGAGTGTTTGCAATGAGTGTGCAGACTAAAAACTGAAAACTTCCAAGGCCTGGACACATTTACTAACAAAAATAAACATGGTTATATACTGTTATACAACTACTTAAACATATTTTTAATACATTTAAAACAATCTTTTAGAAATATAATTTTTACTTTTTTATATTTTTTTTTCATTATAACAATTGTATATAGAACAATCTCAAAAAACAAGCTTACATTGTTTTATGTTATATAATACTTTTGTGTTCTAATAAAAAAAATTGTTATCATATTTGTGTTGTATATCATACCTCTAGATCCTATAAACCGTGTTATAAATTTTAAAATCGTTATTTATGTAATTAACTCAATTTCAAAATGGATTACAATAGTAATCTGCGCGACCACTCACGTTAGTAGTTTTCGCGCGACCACTGCAGTGTTAACAAACTCATTATAATGCTTATTCAAAACCTCCACAATTCAAAAAACCTCATTGTGATCAATTACCTC
Source organism: Stictocephala bisonia (assembly GCA_035578905.1). NCBI lineage: Eukaryota > Metazoa > Arthropoda > Insecta > Hemiptera > Membracidae > Stictocephala > Stictocephala bisonia. Next base: position 1,151,057 of record JAQJVL010000154.1, read on the forward strand.
AAGTTAATAAATATTTACTTTAATTCAAATAAATGTAGAAAACTCAAATAATAATTTTAAACAACTAAAAGGAAGACAACAAGTAAATTCTATTGTTTGAATTTGCTCTCAATTTGTAATTGGTTTAGTAAATTAATCGTTGTTGGTTAAAACATTTAACTTTTTTTCAATGTTTAAATCTAAATTTCTGTTCAATGTTTTAATTTCTGAGACACTACCTTATGATCAGTAGTAGAAACAAAAACTACCTACTAAATAAATAGGACATAGTTTTTTGAGTGAGTTACTGACACCTTATATATTTTTATAACATGTTGTATGATAATCATGTAATAATTCAAAGTCTTTTCAACAGTACTTAAATACACGAATATATTTGTAAATAATACATGTTATGGTTGGTTATGTGGTCAATCTTCTTTTTGCTTCTTTTTCAGAACCCTGATAGTCGTGAATGATGGTTGGTAGTCCATTTGAGTAAAACTCACCTGTATATGTCCATCCTCCATGATACATTATTGTGGACATTTTCCATCAGCTACATTAAACTTTCATAGATAATATGGGTATTATAGAAGTAAATGTTCAATAATGTATAGATATTTGTTCCTGTATTGTTTAAATAAGTATACCTGTGTAACATTTCTAAATTCACTTTCGTAAATATTTAAAGCATTGGTATAAATACCCATCAGGAATGTTCATTGTTTGATATACAATAAAAAAATTAAGAATCATTTCCAATAATTCACTACTACTAGTTTTTCCATTACCTCACTACCACTACTTTTTATCGCAATTACGGTTAGGTTAAGTTCGGTAAGGTTAGGTTAGGTGGCTAATAAAGTTAATCACGAATTGGTAATTTCAATAATTGACTTACCGCTGGATGCGCTCTCCGTGTAGAAGTTTTTAGAATGCGGTAAAATAAGGCCAGCGATATGGGATTCCTAACGGAGTAGGTATACCACAGTGGACGTAAAAATGATTGCGGAAAAGTTTTTAGAGCAATAGAATATTTATCAAGTGGTAGTGAATGTTAACGGAGACAAAAAACTTTAGAGGTAATGAATTAACGGAAAAGATCCCAAATAAATTATGTTACTTTCATAGTTTTATTTAACATGAACAGTGGCTATTTTTTCAAAGTTTAATACTATACGTGTTTACTGCTGTTAAACATTATTAATTTTGCTGTTAAATATTACCTCGTTAGTGATATACTGTACAGCTTTTAGAACGAATATTTTTTCCAAATTTTAGACACAACATTAATGTTATTAAAATATAATAACATTATTGTATATGCCAATAAACAATATTTAAGGAATATAAAGTCTAATATACACATTTGTATATAATAAACGAATATATAAAGGTTTGTTAACAAAGTTCATCTGTCAAAAAAAGTGTAAAAACTCCTCTACATTATTAAACATTCAATTCTATGTTACAATTGGTATGTATATTTACATTATGTAGAATTTAACTACTTCAGTGGTTATATATTCAAATTTAACAGGTTCATGAAACAAAATGTTACCCACGAAAGTACATTGTATATTTAAAATATAAATACTAAATATTATATGAAAGCCGTTAATCAAATTAACAAAATTATCATCAACATCATAGTAAAATGTGATGAACATAATGTTGTGTATTAAGTTACTTTAATAGATTTAAAAAAATGTAGAAAAAATATTCTTAAATAATATTTTAATTTGAGGTAATGTAATTTAAGTGTAGGAACGTCTGACAATATTCAGAACAGCAAAATATCCTGCACAATATTTGAACAATCAGTTATTAAATCAAAATAATGCTAACCATAATTTGGTGCTTGATTCGTACATTAATGTCAAGCTATTTAATGTATGGCAACGATACAACTGACCATCTAATCAGTCCTTATACCATTAACTTAATACTGCAGTTACATTGTGCAAATAACTAGTCCCCAGCAACAGTAGCAGATTGTCTGTAAGGATTTGCAAATGTATTCAACCACAGACGTTTTCCACTGCACTGTATCTTTATTTGCAGGACCATGAATAATTGAACAATGAGGGTATTCCACATTCACTGGTCGTTTTCTACAGCCTCTGTTATTCAGAGTCATAACAGTGGAATAAAACAACAGACTCAAAATCCTTTTAAACCATCAGTAATAACAGTTGAAACATAACATTTGCTCATTGCTAGTTGATTTCAAAATCTATTTCTAAAATATGTTTTTAATCATTTTTCAATTGATGATTGAGTTTTATGAAGAACTAGTTTACCTAACTGGTACAATTACTAGGAGTCCCAATACAATGTAACCTTAAACAATAACATTACTAGTATTAACATTAAAACAGAAACAAGAGGTGCATTTTAAAAGTTTTACATGTGCATGTATGTATATATATGTATATATATATATATATATATATATATATATATATATATAATAAATAATTTATATATATTGCTTTAACAATGAGGTCAAACACCAACAGCCGATCAATAAACAACCAATCAATTAACTTCTACAACGCCAAACTTAATTATGACAAATGGGGGTAGAATGAGTTATGAGTGCAGATGAACGAGTTTAGTATTGTTACAGTCTGAAATTTAATGTTAATTATAAAGAGCCATTTGATAGCCCAGCAGACAGGAGAACCAAGGGACAAACAGCTTTACGTGGAATCCAAGCCACTTAATATTCGTATGATTATTTTCAGCCAATTCACAAACCTGATACGCAACATCCGTGCCCTGACTACCACATAATATGGACACCCCAAATGTCTCTGTTATTAATGAATACAGATCTCTAAATTAAGAGCACACACTATATTATAAATGTAGCCTTGTACACAGCTAGTTCGATCAGTGGTAAATAGATTGTAATAAGTGTATTTTCCTTCAAATCCTTATTTATTTTGTGACTTCCTCTGGTCTGAGGAAGGTGAGCGTGGTTCACCGAAATCGATCAACATAATATTTGTGCACTTTGTACTAGTATTGTAATATATTTGTGCATTTTGTACTTATATTGTAATAAATTTGTGTTGTGTGGTGTTTACTTGTACTGTATTAACATTTTAATCATAACACCTTAACAGTTTAACTAATACGCAGGAATATTTAAGCCACAGTCTAAACTTAAGGTTGAAAATTGTTACTACTTTTTAAAAAATCAATAATTTAAATTATATATGTTTTTAAAATTATTATTAGTTTTTATAGTGTTGTTAATATAAAAGTAAAATATAAAGTTTTACTTTCTTTTTTAACATTTGTATGATTCAATTAGAATAATTGTGTGGGCATAATAATGTGTAAGGTTTTTCAATTAAAATATAATTTTTTAAATATACTAATAAAGTGTTCTAGATTATAAAAGACCTTACATTATGAATGAGGCTCACAATACATGGCCACACTGTTAATACCACAGCAGCTCTAAAACTGTGTTTGTAAAACCAGATTTCTCCAGGGAGACCAAGTGAGCTGCATTGAGTCATTTCCATTATAATTTCACTCTTCTCTGAGGGTTTGCACGAAAATGAATCTGTTGAGAATAAAACATGACACAATGGCTCAGCTGAAAAAATAATCAGGCCATAAAATAGTGGAATATTGTACTTTGAGTTGAAGACTCCCACAGTTAAAGTTTAAAATTGAATTTTAAAATTAAGTTTCAGATCTAGATTAAACTTTATTTTACAGAAGTTGAACATATTTTAAATACGAAATATTGTAAAGATTTATTATTTAAAATATTAATTGTATACATTATATATTTGAGAATACTGACCCCTTAACACAAGACTTCCTTCAGATTATTCAAAGACAAATAATATAATTATCAAATTTAAGTAATGAAAAAGAAAGAAGGAATTTACTATATTAAATTTTATATTTAAATATAGCATGTGAAATTAAAAGTAACCAAGTTTTGTTGCCTTTGTTGCTTTATCAATTGTTATTATATTCTTATTCCTTTTCTCTATTTATTTACCAAATACAAATTTAAAAAAATTAAGCACTGTCGACATTTAGTTATAGTTCATTCTGAGAGAACACTAGGTTTTTTTTATAACTATTCCTTCTCATACATATGGAGTATTATTTCACTCACACTTCTTCATGAGCACTATTATCCTTGGTTGATAACATCAGAGATGATACTGTGTCAGAAAATTATTCTTAAAGTACATTCTGCGTTTTTTAAGTAACGAAAGATATTCATAGATTATACCTTACGGAATAATACTACGATAAGCACAAAAAAGTGCACAAAATAAGTGGCTGTAGAAAAGACCTTTATTATGAAGTATCAATTACCGTTATATTTCAAATAAATTCCCTAAATTTATTATTTTTAATTTCTCAAAATTAGTTCTAAAAGTAGTGAACTATTTACCTACCTAGATTTTCCAAAAGTGCACATATAAGATTGACAATATTTGAAAGTAATATATGACATAAAAATCGTGATTAGTTAGTTGTTCTCGTGCTTTTTCCCAGATCTATGACTATAGTTTTTACAAAGTCCTAAGTAATTCAAACATTCTTTCTATTAAGTTAAAATGGATAACAAATCACGACAAATTAATGAATTTTATTTTATTAATTATATACATATAACAATATTGTATACTTATAATATATACATATATATATATATATATATATATATATATATATATATATATATATATATATATATATATATATGTATATATATATATATACATGTTATTTTTTCAAATAACTATTTAATAACCAGCAAAAAAGATTTATCAGGCAGTAAAATATCCAGCCTTTAATAATTTGTTGAAATGTCAATGATTAATTTGGGAATGTGTAATTTTTATTATAATTAATGTGAGTAATGTAATAAATACACATTTCATTAGAGGCATCTGTTTATGTATTTATATGGATTATTAAAACAATGGTGGCATGATTCTCAGAAGCTTTACAAATTACTTTGATAAACAATGAACAATATGAACAATATGAACAAAAAATGAACAATAGAAATATTTGTACATCTGCAAGGTGACGAGGGATTTTTACTTTAATAGAAAAATCTATCATATTCAAACAACCATGTCTTT